>CAUYQV010028092.1:0-60920 GCA_963574575.1 Galagoides demidoff | reverse complement strand
GGAGGCAGGAGACTCGCTTGAGCCCAGGAGTTGGAGGTTGCTATGAGCTGTGATGCCATGGCACTCTACCCAGGGGGATAGCTTGAGGCTCCATCTCAAAAAAAAAAAAAAACAGTATTTGCTGTATACCTACTGTGTGCTAGGCAGTTTCTAGAGGCTAAGGATATAGCAGTGAATTAAACAGGCAACAATTCTCCCTTACAAGGATGACATTCTACAGGGAAGAAAAAACACTAAAGAAGATAAATGAGTAAAATACAAAGTATATTAGGTAATTAGAGCTTTGGGGAAAAACAAAGCAGGGACTGTTGGTAAAAAGCAGTGAGATTCTGGATGTATTTGAAAGGAAGAGCCCACAGGATTTGCTTCTGTGAAAGACTGAGGCTGAGGATGGATGCAGTGGTCTGGCCTCAGCATCTAGAAGGATGGAGTTATCATCTCTGGGATATGGAATCGGCACTAGTTCACGTTCAGGAAGAGTAAACAGCTTGGGCTTAATTAAGGACCAGTTCAGTCTATGATACCAATTAGTCCAACAAATGGAGATGCCTAATACGCAGTTAATCACCAGAATTATAACATTTCTTTCAAGTTTTTGTAAACTGCATAGAAAGTACCTTTTCTTCATCCCAACCATGAGAAATTTCTCCTATTTCTCAGTACCAGGACATTTGAAAGCTATTGGCTTGGGCGTCTTCCTCACTAATTCTTCATATTATCTAAAACTCTTAACTATATAAAACATGGGGCATGAACCACAGAATTTTCCTTCACCCTCGACCTAGATTTGCCTGCCATCTTTCTGCCACAAACCATACTTAAACTACTTGGTTCAGATTATCAAACTCAAATTTCCTTCCCTTAGAAGGAAATTCTACTTTTCTTCACTAAGTAGAAGACTCCTGAAGTATGATTCCCTTTTGAAATCCTTCTAATCCAATCTAGTTGACTGATATATGCCTTTTTCCCACATAAATTTAGAAACTTTCAGAAATATCACAAGTATGACCTACTTTGGAGGATTTTCTATCATTGTTATATAATCTGTGACACATAAATGCAGACTTTTAAAACTTCAAAGAAATAGTTCATTGGAAACAACCTTTTCGGTTCTTCATATTACCAAATGGGCTGGATGACAATACCTATCTAACTAGTTCACAGAAAATAATTGTTTTTATAGAGTCAACTGAAACCAGGTTACTGTAATAGCCTCTGAGATGACAAGTCCAAGCCTCCTAGCCTCTTAAAAACAAGTCTGGGTCCTGATTTGGCAGTGATTTTTACACTGTTGTGATTCAAGAACCACTTTTGACCTTCACAAGTATCATTTACCAGCCTCCTTGGCTGTAAAACCAAACAAAACACATCCCACATTTGAGCAAATGCTTTTGAGGAGACACTCGCATTAAATCACTAACACATGCCAAGAACAAAAATATAAAGATTGGAATCCAGATCAGTAGTGATTAACAGGCTGGAATGCCCATACACAGACCAACTTAAGGACCCTGCTTAGGGAAACACCAAATACCACAACTAAAAATGGTCATTAGATTAAAATACAGCCCAAATTAGGAAAGCTCTTACATCAATGACTTGTACACAGAGCCTAAGAAATTTATGGAGTCATGACAGAGACTTCTAAAATCAATACAATCAAACTGTGTGTTTGAAAACAAGACTTGGGTCCAAGTGTTTTTTTTTTTTTCAGGACAGAGCTGAGAGTTGGGGTTGCATTTTCCCCTAAACCCTTTCATGGTAATTTTCTCTTGATAAAAGAAATTAATTTAATTCTAGTCTTCCCGTTATGTTTCTGACAATTTACAACCTCATTTTCAGTTCTGAGATTATGGTGCAGTAAATGGCCCTCAGACCCAGTGAGCACATTGGCTGAGAATTTTTTTTTTTTTAGCAAGTTAATCAAAATGCAGGAAAAACAATAAGATATGCTTGAAATAACAAAACACTTGATTACTTAATTAGTTTAGCAAAACTGCCACAAAATGAAACCCTGTTGCTTTTTAAAACCTCATTTGAAAATATTTGTGGGTAATGTGTTAAGGAATGAAGAGAACCGGCTTTTTTTCAAAGGTTACCAAAAGGTGCCAGCTGTGTAGCATTACAAGGAGTCCTCTGAGAACCCTGAAAATGCAGACGGGTTTTGTTAATCATCTTAAAAATCTCAGTAATACACTAAGACCCTAAATCCACATGAAGCTTCCTGGTGTTTTATGAAAAGTCCTAGTTAGGCCAAGCTCTTGGATTGGTTGAGATCCTTATTGCTAAGTTCAGTAGCAAACCCCTGGAAAGCTGTGATTTCAGATAAACCTCTCTGCTGTGTCTATTGCATCGTAATGAGGTATTAAGCAACATCATCGAATAGAACTCTAACTTCGATGAATATGTTTACTAAGAGGATTCTAAAATTATCCAGGAGGGAACACAAAGATGAGAGCAACAGTAGACGCCGCCCAGGGCTCACTTTCTGTGCTTGCTCTTTGACCTTGTTGACAAGGTAAGGAAACAGGACTGAGGGAAGTTAATAACTTGCCAAAGGCCATGCTATGCTCGAGGGTAAATGACTCCATTGGTAATTTACCCCAGGCCTTCTAGCTTTACTTAGGTCTTATTTTCTAATTTATAAATCAAAAACCCCCTTTCCAGAAAACAAAAATTAACATCTTTGGAAAACTTCTTTTAGAATTGGTCTATTTTACTACTTAAAATATTTCCTTTTCTCTCAAGATTCACCAAAGATTTTAATTCTAATCTTGGCCTTTTTTTTTTCCAATATTCCTTCCAATACCATGCCCCCCAAAAGAGAGAGAAAATAATAGCAACTCTCATTTTGATCTGCTGAGTAAACATTAACAGCAGAAGCTAACTCTGAACACAGACAGGGCTCAGAGTTCAGGGAGACTGTTTGCGAAGATGCCACTGGAAATGTGTTCCTCCTGCACATGTACTCATGTTGATCACAGTCAGTCAATCAGCAAATTTCTACCACTGAGCAAGTTCTTTCAGAAAAATGAAGTCTTGTTTAGCACAAGTTTCCCTTGCAATGGACTTTGCCAAGGTCTCCCCTCAACTCATGACCTCCTAGAGACACCTACTTGTGACTTCTTTCCTGAACCTCCTGCGAGTTTCTTGGAATTGCTTGAGCTCTGGCATCCTTACCTGTAGGACTCCCTGGTTAGACCAATGAGGGTGGCTCCCCTCCTAGAAAGCCACGCCCACAAAAAAGAGAGAGCACTGTTATATGATACTGTGCAGTCTGTTAGAGTTGCAGTAGCTGCTACTTGATTCAGCCCTTAATGTGTGCTAGGCACTGTGCTAACACTTGACAATCTCACCTCACTGAGTTCCTATGACAATTCTAAATAGTACTAGATGGATTTCCTAGAATACTGATGGATACATCAACAAGTTGAGGATGTGGCTTAGAGACCTATCAGGTCTGAACTCCATGTCTATAGCTCTGTTACCATAATTTCTCCTAGGATTTAGTAGTTTTCATTTCTTGAAACATTGATGATAATGTTAACCTATATTAAGCTACCATACTATATTTTACAAATTCCCTGATTCCTATTTCAAAACATAATCACATCGATGTTTTAAAGAGCAGAGATACATTTCTTTTGCTTGCCCCAAAGGAACCTATTCTGTGTTCAAAGATAAAACTGTCTACCGAAACTTGGTATAACCCTGTCCCTGAGACTGTCTCAAGTTCCCATTGAATCAGATAATTCTTATCGGATCTCCTTGAAGAAGATAAAAGATCACGGTTACAAAGTGCAGAGCGGCAAAAGCCAAGGTCCAGTTAGCAGCCCTTGGCTGAGATGCGGGAAGCGTCTCTGCATCCTTATTCCCCATCTTACACACAGGGCGGCAGGGGGTTTGAAGGATTTGAATTGTGAATTTCTGTTAGAATAACATCTGCCAAGAACAATCCCTGAATGTACAACTTGTCCCTGTAGAGAAAAATGAGTAGCTTATCATGCAGGTCTTTGTCAAGATAATACGTACACCTGTTGTCAGGCTAAAGATTTAGAAACTCCTGGGTAAAATTCCAGGTCTGCTGTGTGAAGGTGAGGGAGCGTGGTTGAGCTACAAATTGCTTGGAAGCAAGCTGATTTTAAGTTGCCATGGCAAAGAGAATGCAGAGAAAGGGCGGCATTAATAATTCCTATGTATTGTTACGATAGGATTGTCCAGCTGAGGGGCGCTTTTTTTTTTTTTGGTCCTTCTACTGACATGAACAGATAAAATAATAAGCACTAATTACAGAGTATTATAATGATTTCTGGGCTTCTCCTCAGAGGGGCGTATCTGGCTAGGTAATTACTTCTCTGATAGATAGGTTCTTATGTGAGAACGGAGCGTGATGAACCCAGTGCACAGCCTGCTGATGAGCCCGTGGGGGCAGGAGGTCACGAGGTATGCTTATTAAGACCGTTCTAATCCATGTGTTTTTCAATCAGTTGTCAAGGTACCCACCCCTGGTTAAAGAACCGCTGCATCTAAAAATGACACGGTGATTCTCAGTCGTGGGAGTCTGTTACTTCGGGGAAGTGACTAGATGGGGAGAGACTTTCAGGTTGAAGTGGAAGGCATTTCTGAGAACATGATGCCTGTGCCTGTCACTGCCCTGCAGTTCGTTCCTAGTATCAAAGAAAAGGCTGGTTCCTTCATTACACTTGCATTCCCTGAACAGATTCAAGTTCCTAAACGATCCCAGATAATGTTTGGGAGGCACCCTGACCTCAGAAAATTTCTGTTCAAAAGCCCACACCCAGACACATGCGCTTTAGTCCCTTCCCTGGGCTGTAATTAAATTTGCAGAAGGAAGAAAAGCAGTAACTGTTTCCCCTTATCGTCTGGTGGGTAATAAAGAACATGTAGTGGGGGAGGGTGGGGAATTCAGAGAGGACGGGGAGTAAAAAAACCTAAACTTTGACAAAATGTTGATCATGCATTTACTGTCCCTCTCCAAATGACCCACGTTGTGGAAATGACATCGTCTCAGCACTGACCTCTCAGTCCTGCCACCCATCTGGAGATTCAGAGGAAAGACAGATTTACACCGTAAAATAATGGCAAATGACATGGGCTCCCAACACGGAGCGGAGCATCTCGGGTTTTCATGAAATGTCAAAGCACAGTGCAGTTCCGACTTCGAGTAACTAAACAAACTCAGGGGTTGCTCAAATGCAGGCACTTCTTACCTGCTCATAAAATATAAAATGTCCTCCGAGGTATTCTGTGTAGTGTCTGAGGACTGGGGTCGTAGGGTCAGCTTGCCACCTCTGTGGGTGCTCTAAGGAAAGTCTATCCACGCATAAAGGCAGCTGTTGACATGTTCCGTCCTTTCATGGTAGAGAGAGGCAGTGCTTCATAGGACAGACACATACATCATCATTCGTCATTTAACAACAGGAACGCGTGCTGAGAAATGTGTCAATGGGCGCTTCTTGTGGCATGAACACTGCCGAGGGTACTGAGACAGACTGAGGTGACAGAGGCTACTGCTCCCCGAGGCCGGTAGGGGTGCTGCTCCCAGTCAGCAGACCTCCACAGCACACTTCTGTACTGAAAACTGCAGGCAGTTGTAAGGCAATGGGAAGTATTTGTGCATCAAAATATATCCAAGCTCAGAAAAGGTGTAATAATAATACGGTGTTCTGCGTTGACAGAACCGTCAATACAGGCCACTGTGGACCAAGACACTGCTGCACTACCCCTTCCTTCTGACCACAGACACTCCTCTTGTGTTCAACATGCTACAATCGAAAAATAAATTTATGCAGCACAGGTAGCTATTCAAGATATGTTTTTTAAACAAAAGTTATCCTAAAAAACAAAGAAAGAAATCTCCTCTTGCTTCTAACTATTCTTTGTGGCACTTTGTTGTCCCTTGCAGAATTACACTGTTAGACAAAACATACAGTGGAATGATCAGAATTTAATTAGGTTTGTTTGTTGTTGTAACAGCTTTCAGATTCTTTCGTCTTAGGAAGGAGTGAATCCCTAGATTACTCACAGGCGCATGAAAATAACTGAACCACAGGGAGGAATTTTTACATTGGTTTCTCAGCTCTTAATCATGTACAGCACCTGTGCTTTCAGAAAGCTGCAAATCCCTCTTTATCTAAATTATTTTGATGAGCTAACAAGATGAATCCATCTCTAGAACACTGCAAAACTAAATCGTAAAAAATGGTCTCCAACCACATAATCTGTCCTTGATCATACCTATTATTTGGAAGTTCTTTAGGGAAGCTAGATTCTTAGAGAAGTATTATTGGCGTCCTAGTTGTTGTAGATGGTTTAAAGTCCTCTAGAAAAGTTAATATTGAGGGTAGACTGAGAAGATTTTAATCAGAAAGATTTTTCATAAACAAGGGAAATGGAGTTTGAACAGAGGACATTTTCCATATGCATCATATTTTCATATTTCAAAGCTATGCAATAAACACAGCAACTGAAGAACAGTTTCCACCTCTGGAAATATCCAGCAGGTTTAAGTAATGTTATTTGCTTTAGCCACCTCTTAAAACATATGCTTATTGCAATTGCTGATATAAAAGCTTTTGTGTAAAAGTCTTTATATTTTAAAGATGAAATATAAATCTGATTTTATAATTCCTCTGCCTTATTTTTAGCTATTATTAATGCAGAAAGAGGGGACAAAAATCTCACAAACGCTCTACAGTTTCACAAGATGAATTGCAGGGGGAAAGTGACTGAGATGGATCAACAGTATCCCAGGGCCTTGGAGGATGAGTTCCCAGGGGAGGTGGACCTCTAATCCCTAATGGAGAGGCCCTCCCTCCTGGAGCAGGGACACCTACTGGCGTCCCTCGAGCAGGGGGAAGGCCAGTTGGTGGGCTTCATACCAGGTGGAGGAACTATAATGCCTGGAGGTGGGGTGCTCTGCTTACAGGTGTGGGTGGAGTCCCCATCCTGATGGACTGCGTTGGGGCTCCAGCAATGCTGGCAGCAGCTGCTGCCATGCCACCTCCCTGTGGGTCAGTTCCTGCTGGGATAGCCCTCCAACCCCTTAGACAGGGCCTGCTAACCCAGCAGGAGCCTGGGGGATTGGTGCAACAGCTGGTACTCGTGGGCCAGCTGCCCTCGCAACTCCAGAGCCTCCTGCAGCTCCACATGAGCAAGGCCAGTATCTTGGGGGTGGTCCCTCCATCGCCATGGATACCAAGTTCTCCCCATGAATCAAGACCAGACCTAAGACCTACTCTTCTTCACTCTCTGGCTGCTTTCAATTCTTTGGCTTGCTCTTCCTGAACTCATCATACTCACAGAGGATCAAATTCATATTCTTGTCAAAAGCCTTGAAGAGGCTGGTGAAGGCTCGGCTGTCTTGCTGGGATAGCTCACTCTGTCGTCACCGTGCTGTGGCGTCTTGCATGACTCCACAGTCATGATTGCTCCACCTAATCTGATGTCCACAGTTAACATTTCAAAATCCTTAAGACCCAGGGGAAGGCAACAGATAAAGGTACAACATGGGCTTTCCTGGAAACAACACAGCTGGATAGAAGCTTCAAACAGGAGATGGAATCTGGTCTTTGGAATCAGCCTCCTCACTGTACATTGCTTTACTACCTGTTGGGGTCTCAGCTAAGATTGCCTGCTGGGCCCTGCCTGGACACCCAGCCCAGGCACCTGCTGCTCCTGAGAATAAATCAGGTATAACTGACACCCTTGGCTGCTTGGTGAGGCGTCCTTCTGCGTTTGACGTGGACGCCTACCTCTGGCACATGCTGTCCTGCCCTCCATCCTGGGTGCAAGCGTTACCTTGCTAGCTCCCACCTGTCACTGACCTGCCAAGGCAGAGGTACAGCGGCATCAGCATCTCCAGCGGCTACCTCATTCTGTGCAAGACTCACTGCCACCACAAACCAGGTGGTAGATGATTTGTATGCCGGAAAGAATCTCTGGACAACCTTTTCATATGTTTAATTCTCTAATTCTTGAATATCAGAAACAAGACTAATTGAATAGTTTCGTAGTAAAATGAGTAGAAACTTGATCTACAGGGACACATTGCCTGTATCTGAACTAGGTATTAAAACAGTGCTTAATGTTCAGCTTAAGACTAGCATGTATAATTTTTGTGAATTCAACAAAAATAGTTTAAATGGTTTTACATCCCATAACTGAATAGGGTATAGACAAAGAGCTATGGCAGAAGGATGACCACTTTTGATAAACATTCCAGACACTCGAATCCAGAAGACCTGGAGCAGTAGCCACTGAAGCCAGGGTGGTTTTAATTTATAGTTACATCATTTCAAGTTTTGAATATCAGCAGACACAAGTGAAAGTGAATCCATATTGGTCACAGATGTGAAAAAAGCATCATCCTTTATTATGGGATAGGTTTAGCTGGCTTTCTCCTGAATTACGTAGATGGTCTGTTTATACGTAGGTGTTCCATATCCAAATCTTTTAATTCCTAGTTGTGATCATTCCACCAAGAAATTTACAATAAGCAGCTAAGGGTGGCACCTGTGGCTCAAAAGGGTAGGGCACCAGTCCCATATGTCAGAGGTGACAGGTTCAAACCCAGTCCTGGCCAAAAAAAACTGCAAAAAATAAATAAATAAATAAACTATCACCAATATAATAAACAGCTAACGAGGGCAGCCAAGAACATGGGTTTTCAGTGTGGAACAAATTACTGCCAAAAAGAGTTGTCCAAACTCTACATAGACTAGGAGCATAATCAGTTATTGGTAATGAATTCTCAGGGTTATTTGCATAACTTATTTTCCATGTATTTATGGCTGCTCAATCAAGATTTATGTATATTCATCAATTTTTCAAGTCTGATTAGCCTTAAGAAAACATAACAAATTTCTATGCTCCTTCCCCCCAAAAATGTCACCCACGATTAAAATTAAGGTCATGATACAAAATTTACCGGTGGTAGAGTGCCAAGATTTGCAATTCAAAATGGTGTCAGGACAAAATCATAAACTAAATTAGTTTTGTATATGCCCACCCTGATGGGGCAGAGAATAAGTCAGTGTATTAGGCCAAAGTTACCAGTTGGAGGGAGCAAGGATCAACTTTGGATAGACATTCAAGCATTTGTTTCTTTAATTCAGGAAAATGCATCATATAAGCACACTAAATAATGAAAAGAAAGCCCTTAATAGAACATGCCGGTGGTGTCTTAGGTGACAACATAGGCCAAGGTTCATAAATCCTCAAAGATTACTTTCATCTGATAACCAGACAAAGTAGTCTATCATTCAGTGAACAAGCTAGAAAACTTCTGCAGTTAAAGGAAAACACACTTCATTATGGATGGTAGGGCTGGCCCAGGACAGACTGGCACTTTCCGTGATGGTGAACGTGGCTGGCGCCGTCTCTGATGCTGCCCTTCTGCTGTTGCAGGGCTGATTCCAAATGCATTGGCTAATCCCAGGCTTTGCATTAACATAAATGTGATGTGGTCTGTTATCCTGCTGTTCAATAAAATCACTTCTTTAAACCTTTCCCAAAGAAAAATGCCACATCCTCCTCTAGAGGATTATCATTTATTATTTATAGAAACAAGTTGACATTTATATGAAATAAATTTCCAACAAAAAGTTCAGAAGTATAAGAATTTTGGGGAAATAGTTGTACATAGTCTCAGGATCTTTTCTTCCCATTTCTTCATTAGTTTTCTATTTCATGCCTATTGTGCTTTTTATTAAAAATAGTAATTCTGTGTTCCTGATATTCACTGATGGGTCTTCAAAACCTGTTGTGACCATAGTTTCTGCAACCTAATAATGCCTTACAAAAATTCTCAGCACCCTTTCCTGAAGTCCGTAGTTTGTAGGCATCCTCTGGGCCCACAGCCTCACGCACATGAGTCTGAGGTCGCCCTCTTAGCGCGCACAGCATCACCTCCGTCTCCCCATCAGCTCTCCGCCTACCGTCTGTGGCAGCTGAGTCTCCCCACCTGTGCTCTCCGCCTTGCTTTCTCTCCCAGTGTCAATCTCACATATTAAGAGAAAGACATTCTACCGGGAGAATAACTTGCTCCAGCATTAAGAAAGTCATTCTGCACGCATCTAACGTAAAGACGTCGGCCCGGTCCCCTGCCTGTAGGAAATGAGTTTGAGATCGAAGACACACATATTATTGCAAACCACGATCGTGGTTAATATCTTAACCTGTCCTTGTCCTAATTTACCTCCATTTTCAGCACTTCTGCTCTCTCCTCCTTTTCTTACCCACCTGATAATATTTGAACGTTGTATTTAATTGGTGTCCTTCATAAAAGGAACATTTTTGCACATATTATACACTTTTGCTTGATGAAACAGTAATTCTCTAAGACAGCGGTGGCCCAGGAAAGAGACCAGAAATCTGGGGGTAATTCCTAAGTTGAGATCTGCTTCCTTTCTCTACCTCAGTTCTGCTTAATGCAGAGACTCAGTGCCGGTCTCAATTCTACCATAATTAGGAGCATCGCCATGGCCACGGCACCAATCTCTCAATAAATAAATTAATCTATTTGACATTTATGGCCTCTTTCATGTTTAAATCAATGATTCTCTTTTTTTTTTAAGTAAACGAGGGTGAGAACAGTAGCCTGTCAAATGAAGTTCCCGTAAAATATAACTAATAAAAATTATAGTTAAACAAATTTTCAGAAGCTATTTAAATGTTAACTGTGCAGACTTTTTTGAGTATTTCTAGGTAATCATAAATCATAATCACTGCCTTCTCAGTCTTTTTTTTTTTTTTTAAGAGAGGATCTTTCTTGCTCTGTCGCCCAGGCTGGAGTGCAGTGTCACCATCATAGCTCACTGCAGCCTCCAACACTTGGCCTCAAGTGATCCTCCTGCCTCAGGCTCCCCAAATGCTAGGATTACAGGCATGAGCCTCAGTGCCTGGCCTCAGTCTTCCTATTCCTTCTAGAAGCATTTAATTAAAGATGATATAAAAGTTTTTCTTTTATAAGCATTCTACTAAGGATACCAATTAAGGTTGAGGTTCTAACTCATTTTAGAAGTTTTTATAATGACAATATAGTCTTAAGAAATGCCCAAGCAATAGTTAAGAGGCTAACATGCCCAGTAGATAGTCTTCAAACTTTCTGTAACACCTAAGAATGTATAGACGCAGACTCTTCATATTTGGCATACAAATATAATTGCTGAGAATTATGTCCTTTTCTCTTCAACATATATACACACAAACTTGTTGTCCTGCTTTTGGGGGGTAGGGGAATACCCACTAATTAAGAAAAGGATTATGTGTTTGAAAAAGTGTAAACTGCGTAGCGGTGGAAGTTTCTAAGAATGCATTTCCATATTCTACTCAGAGGAAAGGGTACAGAAAGAGAAGCTTTAAATCCCAGTTTCCAGGGTTAAATATATCATAAAAATTATTCTACAAAGACATGATGTAGATCATGCCCCTCATACGTGATTCCAGCCCTCTTTCTAAGCCTGTGCTACGTATCTAAATCCCACTGTTTACAAATAAATTCCCCAGGAACCCATCTCTGAATGCCATTGTGGATGTGCGTCTATGGTGCTAGGAACTTTGTTATCCCATAATGTTAGAAAAAATATGCTTCGTGGATAGATTTATTCCACTTGTCCATTACTCTGCATAAGTATTCTCTATCTGCTTACAACAGAATTGTATATTATCTATAATATACAATCATAGGTCTCAATCACATGTATAACTCTGACAAGAAATAAAAATGTACATTTCATAGACGATAGAACAGCTTACTAATAAGCCTTTTAGCAACATGTCAACCATAATTTTTATATGAAGACACCGAATATATATCACAATACAAAAATTCTAGCATAAGGCATCTACCCTTTTCCTACCTAACAAGCTCTAACGTAAATAAGCTAGCCAGTGAAACTGAGAACGTTTCTGCCTGCTATGAATCAGACACCACACTGAGTATTTCATAGGCAGCAGCCTATCTGATCCTTACTGTAAACCTGTAAATAGGTACTATGCTAAATGAATTCTGACCATTAAGTTAGGGAACTCACCCTAGAAAAAGTGCAAAACACCTCATTGCTGCATAAATCTACAATCACCTTCCAAGTGCCCCCTCGGGCCATCTGGTGACCACAGTGATATTCAGCTGTGAGGTATGTAGCACTTTTTCTAGGATGAGTTTGCAAACTTAATTGTCAGACCTCATAAATTATCGTTTTACATGCCAATGAGGAAACTAAAACTTTACAAGCGTAAATAACTTGCCTATAATTATAAGTGGAGCTAGAATGCAAATCCAGTTTGTCTGGCTCCTGAATCATCACCCAGTCCCCCACCCTAGCTGCATTTATCCTGGGTTTTTTTTGTTACCTCCCCACAAAATGCTGCTACCCCATCATAGTGGTTGGAAAGATTCAGCTCTCAGTTCCAGCACAAGTAGTAGCATGCAAATTTTAAGTGTAATTCGGGAAGTATCCAAGAGTATTTTGATCAATTTCCAAAGTCCTTAAGTTGAATTCTAAGTCTTTAATATGTTTCAGTCCAGCTACCCAATGTAAATCCTGTCACCAGCAACAAAGTAATAGTCATTGCTTTCAAGATCAGTCACAGTCACTAGGTCCAATGATTAAAACAGCTATTTTTAATCAGAAGAATGCATTAGAAGCTCCTGGGATGTGTTGGGGGGCCTAATGTAGCCCCACATGCACCCTCCCTCTCCACACTCTTTCTCTTCTCCTCCTAGAACAATGACCACAAAGGGCCTACCTGGTCCCACCCCACTAATTCACACCAAAAGATGCTAGCCCACCAGAATCCTCCAGCAAGCTGTGAGATTTTCCCACCCTTTAGGGCCCCACATAAGAAGGGGTCACCAATTACCACCATCACCCCAACCGCCCCCCGTACTACTCCACCTGCACAGACACCATCCTTGCCCTGCACAAGTGGGTCTCTATCCCTCATCATAAACCTGGCTGAACTTCTCCACTCCAGTCTTATCTCTGAGCATCATCAAACTACCTTTCAGGATACTTGTTAAAAATGTAGGTGCCTGCCAGGGTGCAGTGCCTCACACCTATAGTCCTAGAGCTCTGGAGGCCAAGGTGGGTGGATCACCTGAGCTCAAGAGTTCCAGACTAGCCTGAGCAAGAGAGTCTCTAAAATAGCTGGGTGTTGTGGGGGGTACCTGTAGTCCTGGGGCTACTCAGGAGCCTGAAACAAGAGAATCACTTGAGCCCAAGTGTTTGAGATTGCTGTGAGCTATGACGTTACAGCACTCTACCGAGGGTCATAAATGAGACTCTGCCTCAAAAAAAGTAGGTGCCGGGGCCCACCCCAGTGACTCTCATTCAGTAGCTCTGAAGTAGGGTCTCTGGGATCTGAATATTAATAACTCCTGGTTATTCTGATGTAAAGTCCTAAAGAATGACTCTTTCTTTGAGAAACACCAGCTTAAAGACCCACAACAAAAATAATAAGAAGGACAAACAGTGGCTTTCAAAGCCAATAGTAAAAGCAGCTTTCAAAAGTCCCTTCCCAGTTCTAAAATGTATACATTTGAGAATGCCAGAATCATGTTGCTTAACGCTTTTAAAAAGCTTCCTAGCAATGGAAAAACCTAATTTAATAAAGAATGACATCGTTTATAGGTCATTAACTTCAAAGCATGTGTTAGGAAGATGGCCAAGGGCTAAAGTGGCCCATTTTCATTATTTTCTCAATGGGGGAAAGATGTTGCCAAGAAGGAAGAGAAGAAGATGTTATCTTGTAATCATTGAAATAGAAGCTTTAGTTGATCCCCCAGTAGTTCTGAGTAGACATAAGAATTACACATGATTATACCACTTAAGAAAGCCAGAGAAAGAAAGAAATGCATTTATTTTTATTCAGGTTGGCTGATTTGTTGTGATCAGAAACCAGGAATTTTAAAAGGCCAAAGAGTACAAAGCTGAGTATGAGGTTTGTGAGACAGTGGGTAGAATGAGAGATGTCACAGCTGAAAACCAAAATGTCACAACTAAAAAACGAGGCCATCACTACAGTAATTTTGCAAATATCAACCCACTGTGGAAAGCTCCCCAATTCATATATATTTTAAACTTCTGCTGGAAAATGTGCCATAACAACACCACGTGAACAGCACATATCCCCCAATAAACAAAGCCTTTGAAAAACAGGCAGGTACCCGTAGACACCTACTCCCGTCCATTGTTTCAAAGAAATGATAGTCTAAATATTATTTTGGGAGAGTATCTCAATGACTGCTACATTTCAATCTTTCAAAAATACACATTTGAAATAGCTTAAATACACACGTTTCCACGGGAATGTACTTAGGACAACAATTTGAAAACGAGTAATTACAAATCATTTTCTAAAAATAAAAAGTTTTCATTTCCTGGCATACCTACAAAAAACACTTCTACTTTTTGCCATTGTGAAAAAACACACACAGTAGGAAAGACAAGTAAGAAGACAAATAGATCTTATAATTTCAAGTTAGACTATCAGCTGTATAAAGATTACATAAGAACATACTCAATAATATAGATTACTGATATGTGAGAATATACACTGGCTCGCAGCAAATGAGAACGGAAAGACAGAGAAAATCTCTTTACTTTCCAATTCGCCCCCAGGTGAGGTCTCCAAATTACTTGGAGCATCCAGGACACAGAAAGGGGGTACAAAGGAAAAGGGTACAGAGGTTACAGGTGGAGGCGACCCCATTTAAGTTGATGGAAAATGAAGGAAAGGACAGGTGTTGGCGTCTGATGACATAAATAAGAGATTGATAGTTCAGTCAGTTGAATCAAGATTAATCTGGTCCAGTTAATAAAGGAAATTGAGTGCTCCTATTGTAGTTGTGTCTGGAAAGACAATCCTGCAAGCCTTCATTTCGGCTTCTCTGTCAGCCTCCCTCCTTCCTCCGCCCCATCCTCGTCTCTTATTTCCTTTGCTCTTTGGGGAAGGAATGAAAACTGAGCCACTTCACAGTATACACCCCTCTGCTGAGCACTGAATTCCCTGTCCTGGTCTATTCTGTGACAGAGGAGACAAGGAGCTGCCATATCAACATACACTTGTCTCTGACTGGCCTGGAAGCTATAGCAGGGACTGCGTTCAACAGGTGACATCTTACGTGGCTGCAGTCTGCTCAAATGCTTTAACATCTGGTCATACGTATTACTTAAAATCAGACAAAGATACAGGGTGGCCATAAAGTTAGTGTGCCATTGGAAATAGTATGCAATTGAAAATTGCACACAAACTTTACGGCCACCCTGTATAAACTGGTCACAAACCCCAAATAACGCAGCAATAGCACCTTGATAAATGAAAAGGGTATATAGCTGGGTCTGAGCAGACCTGAATATGATCTGGGACATTAACAAAGTGGTTGTTAAAATGGAAATAATACTGCTTTTACTTGGAAGAAACAAATTGAAAACAGTAAAAAAATGCAACTAGAAAAAAATTACAGGTAGAAGCTCAAAGAGTGTGTCATGTGGAACGTGTGTAGGCAAATGATTAATGTTGATAGATTGCTATGGCAGTCTATAGAACAGAATCCGCAGGATAATGCCGTACAAGTGTGAACCCATTTAAGCTCATACAGATCAATACCAATCAGAAGTTGATGACATGTCACCCACCCTTTATTCTCATGCCTCATCGTAAAGGTTGACACAGTTCAGAATACATTTAAAGATGCATAACTATGGAGACAGAAATTGATCTATTTGGCTTATTTTATGTTAAAGAAAATTTGTTTCAGCTCACCTTAATAATAGTATCTAATGCCTAACTGGAATTCGTCAAAACAGGTAGCCACTGTAACATTTCAGGAAAACTAGATAATGTTTTTACTCTTATAAATCACTAAAATGCTAAAACATCCTGGACAATAAACTGAATCTTTCCATTGACATATCTACACAACAAAGTTGTTGTGCTCTTAAGTATTGGTCATTAACTGGATTAGCCCATCTACCTAAAATTATCTCCATAACTGTCAATAGAATTAAGGTTAAGTCTGTGAATCTCATAAGAATCTCTTTCTTTGGGGGAGTGGGGTTCTTTTTTTAGAGACAGAGTCTCACTTTATTGCCCTCGGTAGAATGCCGTAGCATCACAGCTCACAGCAACCTCCAACTCTTGGGCTTAGGCGATTTTTCTGTTGCAGTTTGGCTAGGGACCGGGTTTGAACTCACCATCCTCCGTACATGGGGCCAGCACCCTACTTACTGAGCCACAGGCGCCGCCCTCATAAGAATCTCAATGTTTGAAACGTATTCTCAAACACCACACACTCAATTCTATTACTTTATATTATTTTTTAGTGCCAAGATGGTTTTAAAGGACCTGATACATAATAGGCATTAAACACATTTGTCAATAAATGAGAGAAAAGAAAGGGAAGAGATGGAGAAGAAGATTGGCTGTAGGAGAGACACGAGTCAACCATGTCTGCAGCTCAAAAACGCTTCTGAATCATTCAGTTGTAGATTAGTGAAATAGAGAGCTCAACATTTGTTATAGATTTTGATAGTACTTTAAGTCTACTTGAATTATTAAGTAAAGATATTTCCTCTCCTAGTCTGTGTGCAGTATATACTTTACTCAAATGGGGAAAGAGTATAGGAAGGATATCAAGGAAGGAAAAAATCAATTTAAATGGATGCACATTTTAAACATAACAAATTTTAAAAGTCATAATGTACTTTGTAAGTAAGTATCCTGATTTTCCTAATTTTCTAAATTGATCATTAACAGTAAATTCAGGGAGGCTTAAAGTTCACAAGATACCATTGACTATTTTTATTATCGGATTGTGGCTGCCCAGTACTCTCTAATACTCTATCGTAAATTCATGACTACACTTAGAAACGTAATTTTAATTGCTTAATGCTTAGATGCACAGTTATCCGTAACCATTTCTAAACTGAATGTTTAAATCTTAGAAACTGTGAAATATTCATGATAGTATGTGGGCCATTTTATAGGGCCCAAAAAGTATGCCAATAGATTTTCAGATGAGAACAAATAATCCTTACAGAGGCCACTTATCATATGGGGCCACCCTCCATGCAGAAAGGTTGATGTGTTTTCGGCCCTAAATTGATAGTTTCTATTTCATTTAGAATATAAATTTAGGAGAATATATTTGATAATTCTGCAGCACATTACCAGTAAACATTAATTTAAATATTTGAGTGTTAAATACTAAATAGTTCTAAAATACAGGTGCCAGGACTCCATCCTGAAAAAGACTGAAGGTCACAGGAAGCAATAATTTTTTTTAAAAACTTCCCCAGTGGATACTAATCCAGCATAAAACTGGATTAAGTCAAGTTATCTTTGTTTTTCTGATTGAGAATAACAGAATAAAGCTGTATTCAAAGGCTGGAATTTGTGTAAATTCTATGCCAGGCTAAGGCAGCGTAACTATATGTGAAGTGGAGGAGACTGTGATCACTTTGTGCGACTTGGCTGAAGGATGGTATTTTTCAGACACCGTGTCAACAAATAATTTATTTAGCATTTATTTAGCGCCAAGCCCTATCTATCACACAGGTATTTGGAATAAGAAGGTTAACATGATAGTTGGCCTTAAGGAACTTATATTCTAATAGAAAGAGATAAGTGAGAAGCATAAAGATAACAAGTAAAATAATCTCAGGAAGAAATAATAATGCAAAGGGTGGATGCAGGTGTTAACTCACTCCGGTGAACAGAGTGGTCTCTTCACAAAGGTGAGATTTCATTTAAAAGGGGCGGGTGACATCTGATCATCCAGAGGGAGAGTCTTCCAAGCAAAAAGAAAAGAGAATGCCAAGGTCTAGGCATGGGAAGAAACTTTACTTGAGGCTGGCATGGCTAGCGCTTGGTACAGCTACTGGAGGGCACAGAGGATTAGGTCTAAGAGGCAGGAGCAACCAGCTGGTGAAGGGGCATGGAGGCCCCTGGAAGGGGCTGTCTGTATTCTAGTCTCTATGAGGCTTTTAAGAGAAAAGATAATAGGGTGGCGCCTGTGGCTCAAAGAGGTAGGGTGCTGGCCCCATATGCAGGAGGTGGTGGGTTCAAACCCAGCCCCAGCCAAAAACTGCAAAAAAAAAAAAAAAGAGATAGAGAGAGAGAGAGAAAAGATAGGTGGCTGTATGAAAGTTGGCCCGGTGGAGCGAGGTCAGAACTGTAGTCAGGAAACCACCTTCCCACCCCCAAGCTTGCTGCAAGATGATGTGCCTTGGTACTGAAAAGATGCTAATTGATCCTCTAAGTCTCAGAAATAATGATGTTTCTTTACTGTTCTTTTAGCTCACAAACTCTATGCAATGGGGTGGCATAGATTCGTATAGAAAGAAACCATCCTGATATATTTTCCTAAGTATATGTGATATTCTAATCCACATAGCTTCCAATCTAGGAAGTTTTCATAAAGTTGTCCACTACCAACTATAAATCCCATATTACTATGTAGATTTAAATCTCCTGAAGATGTTTTCTCAAAAAAGTCATGACGATTTTTTCAGTCTTGTATCTGAGGCGAGGTTTCATTCATGCTTTCTACAAACACTGGATTCTGAATGATGGTTAAAGCTGGAAATTAACCTTCTGATTAAATTAATTTCTAAATAGGAAATATTTTTCCTGTTACTACCAATTATATCCCATTTGTCACTTGTTACATTTCAGGAAACGTAGCTGTCTAAACCACAGAACGAGAGAGCACTGGGCTAAGAGGCCCTCACTAGGCTGAGGCTGAGCTCCTCAGACTGACAGCAAAAACGTGCTCAAATGCTGTAAAATGGATCCCATCCTTTAGCTGGTCCAGAACACTGGGACTATGCTCTGGGTTCGTAATAGCAGTTATCTCATATTTAATAACTGATTTTGATTTAAACAAGTACTGTCTTAAAATATCTTCTGAATTATTGTGTTTAATTCGTAATTTATCCTGGCCTTATATTGTCAGCCAACTTTAATTTTCCTGATGGCAAGGACCAGCTATTATATGGGGTCTAAGTATTTTAATTCCTAGGATGGTATAAAATATGTAGTCGTATGTTAGTAAATACCTACAGAATAATGGGATATGGCCCTCATGCTCCAGAAGAATAACATGGCTTTGAAATATGATTAATGTTAACTTATACAAATCAACATCTGGCTCACATAGTATAAAAATAAGTATCCAATGGACTCAATACTACTATGAAATTCATATATAACCACCTACACACTCATACGAATGGCAAAACATAACTATAGTCCAGAAAGTAGAAGGGAAGAGGAGACGGGGGGAGGGAAAGAGGGATATGGGAGGATGGAGGGTATTTGGGGGGACTTCACCTAATGTGCATGATGCAATGGTACATTTCAAAACTATTCAGAAATGAGTATAATTGTGATGGATGTGTTACTTAGTTCAATGTAAACTCTTCACATTGGATATCGAAGACAGTACCCTGAACCCCATAAATGCATCGATTACAAAATTATGATTTAATAAAAAATAACAAAAAATAAAATAAAATAAAAAATCAACATCTGTAAAAATTTTGTCAACAGGCATGTATCAAAACATACACAAATAGAATTTATTGGTGAGGAAATTTTCTGGGAGAACCCATCTAAATTGCCATTTTAATAAAGAAAAGATATAATATATGGAGTGGGAATATTGTATACTACATCAACAGTGCAGTTTGAGGAAGAGAGAGGACAGAACTTGATATTGGGTGCCAAAAAGAGCAATAATTTTCTGTTTGACAGCAATTCCTTTAACAATATTTTTGTCACCGCTCTTACAGCTGATTCTTCTCCCAGCTCCTACTCGAAATCAATGTCCAGCTCAACATGACCGTACCTACCAATAACCAGTACAGTAGATTCAAATAAATCATGTTATTTCAGAAAGACTTGTCTGTATTTCCATCTCCTCAGTCAATGTTGACAACATTAATACACAGACTGATATTGTTGTCACTTGAAACCTTGCAATTTTAAAATCCTATTATTTCAATGGTATTTCTTTTCTTAGGGGATTGGAGTAGGATCAGAATAAGAAGGAATATTTATCTCTTGTTTGGTCTTTTCAAAGGGATTCCTAAAAGGGATTTTGATATACTCATTTTTAAATGCAGATAGTTAAACGACTTTAAAGTTAGTCATCTGTCATAATTGGAATTATTTTTGGTCTTTTAAAGTTTCAATCACTGTCTTCAGCAGGTAATCTCAAAGAATATAATATTATGATAAAAAGATAAAGTAAAAATGCAGATGTGACATTCCTATTACTTAGAAGTTATATTTAATTCTTTCTGTAAGTCAAAGTATTCAAATATATTGCCAGATAAGCAAAAATGAGAACCTTCATTGGCTTTATTCGTACTGGAAACAGACTACATTATTACATTTATCTCATCTTTCATAACATTAAGGGAGAAAGCAGACTCATCAAATATTGGATTGATGATAGATTTGTTTTAAAAAGTACTTTTTCATATACGAATGGAGGAATAAATTAAAATTCTCACGTAGGAGATACTGCAGAGTAAAGGAGTGGCTTTTGAACTTTACGGAGCTTCAGAATGATCCGAGGGTCTTGACAAATGCACACTGCTGGCCCCACTCGCAGCTATCTGCTCGGTACCCAAGATTCTGTGCTTCCAACCAGCCCCAGGTGATGCTGATGTGGCTGGCGCAGGACCACACACTGAGAACCACCGAACCCCCTGCTTCTCAGAATGAATTTTACACTAATCACTTATATCCCCAAGAACAACGTCATGGAAGAGAAGCTTTTATTAATCTCCGTGTGCAGCTCTGCAGGACAATCCAAATGGACCTGAGTAGCAGCACAGAGTGTATGTGAGCCTCTTTGTCTCTGAAGCCGAGATGACAAGAACGTGCCCAGTTCTATCTTTTCTCCTATTCTTGGATCTCCACCTCTCCTCTAGGAACACACCAGCCACGCTCTCTCCATTGCATTCAGACTTCTACTTTGCTGTCTGACTTCTAACTTACTCTTATATAAAAATATAAAGTATGACGTAATATGACATCATAGAAAGAACGGGGTGATGGTACGGGGATCTCAGGCAAGTTGCTAAGTTGAGCCGCAGTTTCTCCATCAACACATAAAGACAATAATACCTATTCCTCCTGGCTATCATGGATTGTTAAATGAGATGGGACATGTATAGAATCAAGCAAAATACCCAGCACACAGGCCCTCCTCTCCTACTGCCCACCAAAGAGTTTCCTTTTCATCCTTCTAAAACTTTTGGCCTCAACATGTTATTAATCTCCCCGTCAGCTGTACTCCATAACATTCCCTGTCCATACGAGGGTGTACTTATCAGGCAGAAACTGAGAGACTGGAGATGGTAGACAAGGTTTTCAATCTTTCAGAAGGCAAAGAAATGTGAAGGGGATGAACTGATGGCTGCTTGCAAGTGAGGAGAGGGACAGAATTTGGAGCTATGGAAATCTGTGGCTTAGTCACCTCTGGGGAGATAGCTTCAGTACAAGCAACCAGGCCGTTGCACAGAATATAGCAAACAAGACCACATGGTGTTTGACGGTCAGTGTTAGACCAAGGGCATGTTGCAGAAGGGCAAGTGTTACTGCGAATTCACCGTCTCTGTGCTCTGCTGTGTTTCCACAGGCCTCTGTAGTGTACTTGGTTTCCATGAAGTCCATGCACGAACTTAAAAGAACCAAAGGTCTAATCCAAAAGTGGCATAAATCTCTCTTAGATTTTCATTCACTCTCTTAAACAATATCACAATAATCTTTAGCATCAGTCCTAATAAGTCTGTGAGACACCATACTAGCGATTAGAGACACATCTAGGTGCTGGCTCTATTGAACAATGTGACCTTCAGTAAACCTTCAGTTTCTTGCGTGTGACCCCACTTGGAAGGCAGATACAATGCTGCCTGGCTAACCTGCCTGTCATGGTCATTAAGGTACACACAAAATGGCATTATAGCAGGAAAATGTTAAAAGTGCCAATGGATACAAAGTGACCAAGTTGAATATGATGAGTAGCGGAAGTCCTTTATCAGCCTTCACATATGCCCAACATCAAGAATGTGGCAAAATATCCCCAAAGTGCCTTCACTTGGCATTCACGAAGCTAGTCCTATAAGCTTCCCAATAAAATCACCTGCAACAAAAATGCAGATTTGCCCCTTCTTCCATTTTAGAATAAATGTCTTTCTGAGTGCTTTTGTTGACTAGCAGATTTCTATAGAAAAAGATGTAACGTTTACAATTTTCTTCATTGGTAACTTATATACAATTTATATAACTATAAATATATATATAACTTACTTTACAATTTTCTTCATTGGTAACTTTTACCAATAGGAGATCACCACGTGGAAAAAAATTGAACATAATAATTAAACTCAAACTTTTTAGGAAGGGATTAAGAAGGAAGGCTGTTCCTGGGACCGACTGATTTCATATGCAGGAGCACTGCAGGCCAAATGAGCCGTGGCACTTTCAGAATCTCCGGTCAGAATCCTCCACACAACCTCTGACACTGGATTTGACCCTCCAGCCTGAAGCCTGGGTCAATCTACACTCAATCCCTGTAAACTCAGATAATAAGAATTTCTCCCACGAACAGTCTCCATGACACTACACACAAACCCCTTGGGAACAGTAACTCCTCTCTCTTCTGGAAGTGCTTTCTGGAGCTGCCGTCTCCCCCTTGGCCAGTAGGTGCTGCCCTGTAAGCATTTGTGACTTTCCAGTCTTAAGACAAAATCAAGGTTTCAAGTTTTGGGAGATAAAATCTGGGTTTCGAGTTTGATGAAATCTTTTTCACAGTAGTTATCTAGGATTGATCAATTCTGAAGGCTCTAATTTCTGTCCTTCAAGCTAATTTAACACAAGGCAGCAGAGAAATACCTCTTTTGGATGGACAGCCTAAGAAGACAGATTTTCACAGGTGTTTCCTCTGTGCTGCAAACCTAAACAGCCCCCTAAGTTCAAACACAAAGATGCCCGGAGGCAGGAAAAAAACTGCAACCAAAGATGAAAGGAAAGCAAGCTCAGGAAAGCTGATCACTCCCCAAGAGCTGTTTTGATGTAGAGATCTCTGTGAAAGCTCATTAAATCCTTGGTGTGTGAGGCAGGGCTTAGGGAAAATCAAAATGAAGATAATAAGACTCCATATCCATCCATACTGACATATTTGTAAAACATTCTGTAATCAAAATACTCCAAGGAAATTCCAAATGATTCCCCAGAATATTAAATGGCTCAAATTAGCTCATCTGGTTAAACCACAGTCCAGATTAGTTGCATACTTGAGAGATAGTTCGTCATAATCTTAACCACAGACAAACCGATTTAAAAAGTGATTCAAAGAATAGTCCCCATAATGAAAAGCCAGTTGGATCCTCTGCACAAGAAAAGAGCAGTCCCATCCACTATGAATGTCCAAAAATCTGCATAAAAGATAATAGAATTCATTAGATGACAAATGTAAAGGATAAAAGCCAAGGGAGGCGGGAAAGTGGAGAGGGATGGGGATCACAGGACAGAGAGGAGCCCTTTCCATTGTACTTGGATCTGGATGGATGTACTCTCTTTGCGACATTGTCACAGAGTGACAACTGTGAGTTTTGAGGTTCTATGTGAGTAAAGTCTTCAAAATTCCTTGCAAGTTGCATTATTTAACTATGTCCAGATGGAGCCGAGCACTCTCACACTGAGCAATTATACCAGCAGGCCATTGATTGAGCTGATGTTTATCTGTTGCCACATGAACAAGGGCAGTCCCATTGCTGGAAGCTAGTACTCTATCATTTTTAAATAAAGATAATGTTTGTCATCAGAGTTTCCTAAAAAATTGGGTATATTCGATCTGATATTGCATTTATTTCTTCCTGATCAAATGAAATCAGTAAAGCTTCCACATACTCTCATACAATTTAGCACTTTTATAAACCATAGAATTTCACAAAATCAAAAGTATTTTTTTAATTAAATCATAGCTGTGTGTAACAATGCAATCATGGGGTATAGTAAATCAAAAGTATTTTTATAAGAATTTTTAATTCCCAAAATCCAGATAGGCGAGAATAAGTATCCCCTAGAATTCTTGTTGGATTTTTCACTACTGCCTTCTTAATCAAAGGTGCATAATTTAAATATTGATTAAGTCAATTAGAATTTTATAAGCTACTAATATGGGCCCAGCTGTGGGGAATACAAAAATAGACTCAGTAAACAAATATTTTATGATTCCTTGCTATATCTCAGCAATTATACTGGAGTTTGACAAATAAGTTCTTTACCACAAGCGCTCACAGATCTGTGCCCTCAGGCCTCTATGTGGGGGTGTATACCCTAACACATATTTTTTTCGGTTAAGAATGCACTGAGCTTATGGAAAGATGTATGGAGAATGCTCAAAGAACTAAAAGTTGAACTTCCATCTGATCCCACAATTCCATTACTAGGTGGAATGTACAAGAAAAAAAATAATTTTACCACAAGGACATTTGCACCAGAATGCTTTTTGCAGCTCAAGTCACAATGGCCAAGACGGAAGCAACCCAAGTGCCCATCAACCCATGAATGGCTTAACAAACTGTGGTATATGTATACCATAGAGTACTATTCACCCATAAGAAAAGCTGGAGACTATGTCTTTTGTGTTTACCTGGATGGAGTAAAGTATCACAAGAATGGAAAAACAAGTATCTAATGTACTCAATCAAATATGAAATCAACAACTCCACACCCACACAAAAGTAAACACAAGTGCAGTCAAGTAAGGGGAAAGGAGGGAACAGGGAAGGAGGAGGAAGGAGGGTGCTTGGTGAGATCTCACTTCAAGTGCACAATACGAGGCTGTTCAACACCCGTCCCCCAAGTGAAAGGCTCAACTACAACTTGAACTTTACCTTAGAAGTGAAAACAATGTAACTTAAACGTTTGTGCCCTCATATTAATCTGAAATTTTAAAAAAGAATGCACTGGGCTGCAGGTAACAGAAAACCCAAATGTAACAGTAGCATGACCAACTTAGGGATGATTCTTTTCACATAACAAGAAGTCAGAATGCAGGTATTGGTCTGCCTGCTCTATGAGACCTCCCAGGACCCATGTTTTTTCTGTCTTCTCTGCTAGTTGGCCTCTCTTCCCATGTCTGTCTTCTCATGGTGCAACTGAAGACAATTTCAGTCACAGCCACGTCTTTCCCCTTAATCAGTAAAGCAAAAGGTTTATCAGAAATTCCACTCAAGCTTTCCTTAGATCTTATTAGCTAGAGAGTTACTGGACTAATTTCACCTGAAAGGCTGAATGAGAAACTGAGTAGTAAGATCTTCATGACTGGCTTGTAAGTACAAGGATGTCACAGGAAAGAAATGGTAAGTATTAATGTGGCACTGAAAGGCAAGAAAGGGAATCAGTAGGACCAGGCACAGCATATCTAATATATAATTCTGCCCTAAGAACTTGAAAGTATAAGCGAAGGAGCCCCTTATGATGGCTTAACTCGCAATACTACTCCTGAAAGAAAAAGCATTGTGAACCCGTGGCCTGACACTATCTAAACAAGACCACATGTTGGGTCGCACTGTGGTCACCAGTATCCCAATAGCTGCGTGTTCAGTGCTGTCTTCTGCACAGAAGAGGTCTTTGGGGAAAAACCTCTTGAGCTTTTAATGCTTACATTTCATAGGTCCTGAGCCCCTGAGAAAAAGTCTAAATACTAAGACAAAAATAAAAACCCACAGTTCTGACATAGGTATCTCCATCTATAGAGCACAAAAGCTATTTACAAACACTTTTTTCAATGTTATCTCATGCTTCCCGATTTCTACCTTATTGTCTCTACACTGTCTGAAATTTCCAAAGATTCTGCCCACTAAGCTGACCTCCTGCCCAAGTTGGTGGCAACAGAAAGGAGGCTGAACTTAACACAAAAGGGTTTGACGAGAACCAAGAGACAAGTGGTATAAGAGTATGAACAGCTCCAGGTCCAGTACTGCCATGACTCTCATGCTACCTCAATGAACTGCAGTGAGGAAGAAAGTGAGTTAATCTTAGAAAGTGTTTGGAAAGTACCTGGTGCATGTCAGCACTCAGCTATGTTTACTATGTCTGCCATTACTATTCTAGCAGAGGCTAACCACACCACTTCACAGTCATAAAGAGGTTGATCAATTCAAATGCCGACATCATCACTTACTATCCTACGGATGGACAGATTAATTAAAGGTCTTCAATTTCTTCATGTGTTAAAAGAAGATAATGATGCCATTTAATCAGGATACAGTATTAAACAAGATGACACATGACAGTGCGGAGCACAGGTCCTGACAATTAGGCAATCTGTATCCTTTTTGGACTCTTTCATGACTCACTCTTTTCTCTGGGTTTATCTCTAGAATTCCCCCTGGGGTGATTTTTTCCTTGTGATTAATCATACTCTGTGTACTTCCCCCATTAATATTATTTGGGTGGAAACAAATTTAGCATCAGGAACTATCTTGAAAGGAAAATAGTTTTATAGAAATGGCCTCTTAGGGTTTTGAAAAGAAAAGATGCCATCCCACAAATATGGTGGGGGTCTTGATGATGAGAGAGATAGGACACTGTTGCCTGCCATGACTCTCTAGAAGTGAGTGGTGGTGCTACCACCTCTCGTTCCCACTTTCCACCCACAATCTGGTGACCTAGCTGCCTTCTAGAGTTGTTTTCCAACCATTACTTGGGAAACCTTGGGAGCAAAGAAAAGCTGTAGTCCTGGAATAGTTACTCTCATTTGTTACATCATGGGGATGGTTCAGTTGTCGTGGTCTCAGAAATGCAGGTACTATGCTCTAAGGAGATGCAGTCCTCTTTGGGTGCCCCTGCCGTCGCAATTCTTGACCTCACTTGTAGGTGAGGTGTGTCTACAGCACAGAGTCTGTGATCAGGCACAGAGGCATGTCCAAGCACACCTGATGACTTCTCCTGAAATCAGAAAAGGACCTGATTTCTGATGGTCCTTGCAACTCTCCTGTGCATGGTCTAAGAAAGAAGGTTTTAGTTTCAGAGAAGTGTTTGTCCTTTCTCCAGTATACTCAAAGTAGAAGCACGTGGCTGTCTGCTGTCTTTCCATCTTTGACCATATCTCTGCCTTTGTGTGACATCTTTTCCCTGGATGTCTCCTACAACCAATAGTTTCACTCCCTTAATCCTGTTCAAACTACCTTCTAACACTGACTACCACCAAAAGATGTTGCTTCCTGAGTAGGTTAAATGGGGAACCTCAAATGCCTGGGGAATACCCCCGACTCTCACCTGGAATCACTTGGCCTGGGTTTCACACTTGAATTTAAAGGCAGCGTGGGGTGAACCACTCTGAACAGAAGATGGCAGTAGTGGCCAAGAATTTGGGTGCCTCTTTCCCAGTTCCAAGGAGGGCATTTCCCACAGGTTGATTGTCAACTCTGGACTGTAATTTTGCCTCACCAAAGCCAAGGTAGTCAACTAAATAACATACTCAAGGTCCCAGACCTTGCTGAGTCTCCCAACTATTGAAGAATTAGAACTTGCTCAAATTGAAAAATAAACGACAAAATGAACAGAGTGGGGAGCTCTTACAAAATCTCACAGCAAAAGACAGTAAGAGCCCTTCAAAAAATAAACAGATACCCCTTCTTAGGTTGGCATTCATGGGTTTTTTGGAAAGAGCGAGGTTTGGGGATCCAGTGCACATTCTTACTGAGACTTGGAGTAAGTTATTTAAGGAGATAGGGGGTCTTCCTCATAGACTTGACAAAGGGCCAGATAAGATAGCAGAAGTTTGCAGAAGTTTTATAACTCACTGTGTAAAGTACGGCATGCTATAAAGATATAAGGAAGGCATTTTCATTGGTTTCGGTCCATTTTCTTTTCCTTTTCCTTTTTTTTTTTTAGTCCAAGTAATATGGCCAGAAGCAGTCTGACCATGGACCTATTATTTCTCTGATAATTATAATTTCCTAGAGAGTTGCAGCACACAAATTACTTTTGATAGCTCTAAACTCTTTGATTTATCCTGAGTCTACGAATTACATACTTACCCATGTTCCTGTCATCTGTTGTATTGATTTATGAAACCTTCTTTTCTCTGATCTCCTCATTTCTTACGTCTGCCTCCCTTAAAACTCAGGAAATGTTGCAGCAAGGTCAGATTCCTCATGGTAACAGCATTACATGTTCAGGTGTAATCACTATTGTCTTCATAAAGCAAGCAGTTAGTTCCACAGTGGTCTGTTTAATACACTAGGTAATTGCTCTGCCTTCTCCACATAGCTCTATCCTGTCCCTTCCAGAACCACTGTGTTGTGCTTTGAAGCAGCTATTAATTTGGTCCGTGTATTAATTAAAAGTTTATTTCTAGCCAAGCATATGATGGATCAAGTGCCATTTTCTTTTTTGAGATAGTCTCAATTTGTCACCCTCAGTAGAGTGCCACGTCACAGCTCACAGCAACCTCAAACTCTTGGGCTCAAGCGATTCTCTTGCCTCAGCCTCTCAAGTACCTGGGACTCCAGGCACCTGCCACAACACTCAGCCATTTTTAGAGATGAGGTCTCACTCCTGCTCGGGCTGGTCTGGAACCCATGAGCTCAGGCAATCCACCCTCCGTGGCCTTCCAGAGTGCTAGGATTACAGGCGTGAGCCACTGCACGGGGCCAATGTCATGTTTTTTAAAAAAGGAAAATATAATTGATCTTAACCAATTTTACTTGGAGCAAAAACAGTGTCACTGGAAAGTTTTCTAACAGCCATACACCCAAAGAGTCTTCTCCAAAGTTGAAAAAAATGTATAGAATATTGCAGAATCATGTTGGTCTTACGGTAGATTTATGAGGCACAAAATTTTTGATTATAGTTAATAAGGCAAAGATATATTACTTCACTTAGGTCCACTTGTGACCTAGAATGAATTATATCCACAGAAATATTAGACCTAACTAGGTTCTTATACCTGAATGGCCAAGAGGTACACAGAAATTTCCAGCTCAGCCTTATTAGAGAGTGGAATCTATAACGAGGCCATAATCTAAAGCCAGCCCTCAGTTTTATTATTTATTTTGCTGCCTTGATCATTTTTCTGCACTCATTTGGCTTGAAGGCACAGACATTCCCTGTTGATTATCTCGACTTGGCAGTGGGTTTCTGCCACACATTTCGATTCCTAATATGGTAGCAGGAGAGGATTTTGTATGAGTTCCAGCAAGTCTCTTTGGGCCTGTGGAATGCGGTGAGGAAAGAATCCTACAGAGATGAAAACACGAACATTTGCATTGATAAAGGGAAAAAATGAAAGAAAGCAAAAGGAATCTCTCTAAAAAAATTGGCTTTTTCTCTTTTCTTACTCTGGTCACTTTCAGTTCTAATAATGTCTTACAGTGGAGGGGACAGGAACAATCAATGCTGTGTTCCTTATTGCCTACATCTTCACGACCATTTCAAAACTTGTTCTGAGAGGCTTGAGTGTTTTTACAGAGGGAGTGTTTAAAGCTTTTATCATCATCAAGGTTTAAATCCTTGAAGCACCTTATAACACTGCCCTGCAAATTAGCCGCATAATGATGAAATCTGAGAGAATAATGCCCCTATAAGATCTACATTAAGAGATCACGTTGTCTATTCACAGGGTACAAATTACACTGCCTTAATTTTGGAGCAATATAAGCTAAAGCTAAAGAAATACCCTCACTGCTTACCCGTGCATTGATTGTTTTGGAGTTCAATAAGTTTTTCTCCCAAAGTCATAAAATTAGCACAGAAATAGTCATTTGGTAAAAATTCTTTCAGCAGTGCACCCAGATGAAGAATTTTCCTCTAGCCCTGGAAGAATTTTCCTCGTCCCTAAATGTATGTTCGAAAGGCTTCTGTGCTTTATAAAGCTGTATTTGCATTAGTATATAAAAATGCATTTTCATCATTATTTGCATTCATTTAATCTATTAATTTCATATACTTAAGAATTAATTTGGTAACTGCAGCCTCCAAATTGACTATATCAACATTTAAGGTTGTGTGTATATAGGCTTATTTACTGCTGCATCAAAAAAAAATCACTAATTAAGAGTTCATCTAAAAATACACGAAATACGACATGCCGATGTGGATACATGTGAAAGCTTGGTCTTCCTAGTACTCCAAATATTACCTTTTCCTGGAACACTTATTTTAAGGAGCCCTTCAGTAAAGGGTTCTGATTAGTCAGCAACAACCATAAACACACTTAGTATATTAGTGAAGCCCAGAATGGTTTAAACAGAACTGAAAAGCTCACAACAACAGTGACATAAATAAAATAGAAATTTGTTTCTCTACAATATGAAATGGGTGAAGGTAAACAGCCTAAAGCTCACAAGGAGTCTCCATCTATCACAAGGAAACTAGACTATTTTTCTCTCCTGCCACCCTCGGCGTGTAGCTTTTTGTCCTGGACCAGGGTGGCAGCTGGTGCACCAGGCAAGACATCCCTATGAGAAATAAAAAGGAGACACTAAGTGTGAATTCGTGCCCTTTACTGAAAGTCCTTGCATAGGACTTACCTCTATTCCACTTATTTCCACCTATATACTTGGTCGGAACCTATCCTTGACCACCTGCAAGGGAAGCTGGGAAGGTCTTTTACCTCGGTGACCATGTGCCTGGCTAAAAATTGGGGTGCTGAACCAAGTGAGAGGGGGTGAAATAAGTATTGGAGGGGTAATACCTAGTCTCTGTCACAGTTAGGCCCACAACTCCGTAACTCCTTGACCAGCTACCATCATCAGGCCTTGCAGACTGACCTTTCCTAGGCACGTTCCTAGTGATTTACTTAAATCAAAATGTTTTCTCTAATGTAAATGTATATAAATGATAGAAAAGTTGAAAATAACTATTAGAACAACCACAAATTCACTGCCCATAAATCAGTAGAGTTAATTTTCTGGTACATATTCCCAGGTCTATTTTCATACACACATATATGTATCCACATACTTTCCTCAATAAAATTGGAACACACAAAGCATGTAACTTTTTACCTGCTTTCTTAGCAACATAATATTGAGACCATCCCCTACCCCTTTTTGAAACCTTAACATTGTTTTAAATTGCTATAGATTATTTCATAATATTGTTATTCCATAATTTCCAAGTTTTTCTGTGTTATAAGCTACACTGCAATTACCATCTGTGTCACTAAATCTTTGCTCATATCCTCCCTCACCTTCTTTAAGAGGTAGTCCTTCTGGTAAAAGAATATGCAAATCTTAAGACTTTGATATGACAAATTCCTCTCCAGAAAAACTGGTAACATTTTACATTCTTACCCTCCCATATGAGTGTATGGCTAGACCCTTCAACCAACCAAAAGCATCATATAATTCTTTTTAAGATTTTACCAATTTAGGCTTAGCACCAGTAACACAGTGGTTACGGCACCGGCCACATACACCTAGGGTGGTAGGTTTGAACCCAGGCCAGGCCAGCTAAACAACAATGACAACTGCAACAAAAAATAGCCAGGCGTTGTGTTGGGCACCGGTAGTCCCAGCCACTGGGGAGGCTGAGGCAAGAGAATCACTTAAGCTCAAGGGTTGAAAGTTGCTGTGAGCTGTGACACCACAGCACTCTACCCAGGGTGACATAGTGAGACTCTGTCTCAAAAAAAAGAAAAACATTTTACCAATTTAATAGTCTCCTTTTTGGTATGTCTTTGATTCCTGCTGAATTTCGATGTTCCTCCTGCTTTTATAATTAGCCTTCTTTGTTGTAAAAACATATGATGGGAGAGAAAGAAGTTCATGGGCTCAAATTAGAAATACTGACTTCAGACTGAAAGGTACAAGTCTCTGGTTTTGACAATAAGTCGCAGGTGCTAACTGGTGAATGGCACCATAAAAGAAGAAGAAGTTATCCTTCCATTCCAGGAGACAATGCAGCTGTCACCCGGCCACTTCAAGGAAGGTACCCCAGTTTTTTCCTCCACTGCTTAACAAGGAAGCCGCTACAGCATTGGCTCATGTTGTGTTGAGCTTGAAGGACACTGCTTCATATGTAATTTATGGGTCTCCTTCCAGCACAGTTATTCCCTTGCGTTGACTGTCAAGCCCTTGTCTCAGCAGAGTAGCAAGCAAAAATATCCAGGGAGCTCAAATTTAATTCAAGGAGTCAGTAAACCCCAAGATCTGTCTGCTTAAAGACTTTCATGCTGAATAGAATATTTCCCCCTCTAAACTTATAACTGAGCTGAAAACAACATTGTGCCTTAAATATCTGACGATGTGTCACATCTCACTCCATGTGACGCTGAGGTGATAGACAGTGAGTAGCCAGATCACAACATGCCAGTCAAACAGCTGTTGTAGCATTTCCCCACGTTTGCTAAGTGGAGAATTTCAAATACCTTAGGCACATACTCTGTGTGAATGGGATTGATACATTTTCTTGCCTCTGCGTTAAATTATTCTGGAGTGGTTAATTCTTTGCAAATTTTTAGTTCTTTCCCCATGCCTAAAAGCCAAATAGTAATTCAAAAGTTAATCTAAGAAAGAGATTGAGTTCTATAGGATAATTTCCAATGAGACTGTCGGGACAAAACTTCATAAAATTGCATGTCTAAATAGTAAGGTAAACTTCATCCCTCCAAAAATTAAGTATTGAACTACAACTACCTCTTTTTCTCTATAGGCCTGGCAGTTCTTTTCCAGGTATATAAGGAAGGCAAATATGCACTTTTGTTTGCTATTTAGGCTGGGCTGTGTGCAGTGACTCACCTGGAGTGCACCCCAGTGAAAACACAGTGGGCAATAACACAGAGGACTAGCAAACAGCGCTGGGGCTGCCCCTCCTCCATTTGTCTTGCTGGAATCTGTTCTTCCTCATCTGTGGGAGAAGCTACTTAGAGTCAGGCATCATTAAATCAAAATGCAAAGGAAGGAGACAATGAATGTGGCTTGATTGCATTCTGGATGCCACTGAGCCACAGTTGGTACAAATTACTGGGTATAAGAATGTGTTTTACACACCAGGAAGACCACTAATTTGGTGAAGCTAGAGCAGGGGTGGGTACCAGGAAGGGGCAGCAGATAAGGACTCTGAGTGTGTGTGCGTGTGTGTGTGTGTGTGTGTGTGTGTGTGTGTGTGTGTGTGTGTGTTGGCGGGGTGTAGATGCATATAGGTCCTTGCACATCAGGCTAAGCAGTCAGGATTTGTCCTCCAGCATGGATCTCCCAGGAGGGCTGCAGCTCCTGTCCAGGAATGTCTCATCTCTGCCGGTCGGCCCACTGTGCAATCTTCTCCCTCTGACTCACAGAGAAGTCCCACCCTTGCAGTCTTGGTGGAGGAGTGAAACCTGTATTCCTATCAGCAGATCTGTGGAGTAACAAAGGGACGTCAGGAGCAGCATAATTCAAATTGAAAGCCTCTCTTTCTTCTTGCCATTTACTGTCTGGAGACAAAAGGAATACGATTAATACATATACGGGCAGAAAGACACCAGCTCTTAAGCAATGAATTTTTCTGCTAGGAGAGGAGAGAAGGCAGAAACAGATGAGGGCTGCAAGAATCACCACAGGCTCCTGGGAGGAAGTAATATTTGCTGTCCCCACCAGACGTAAGGCATAACCTTCAGAGTCCTTAAGAATTAAGTGGCAGTAAGGCTCAGAAAAACCAATTCTCCAACAGTGATGAGCAAAACAGACAACTCTCTGGGCTCACGGACCATGCAGAAAACACAGGTACCTGTATTCTCCTTTGCAGGGTCTTGTTAGGGTACCTGGTATACCCAAAGGACCCAGGTAACTGTCCCTTTATATATTTTCTATTTAATACACTTGCTTAAGTCGAATTATTTATTTATATATTTAAAATGCATATTTAAATGATCAAAGTAATATGTGTTCATGAGAAAGAAGTAAGAACAGACCAGAAGTTTAAAGCTTCTCTCTACACTCCTATACCCAGCACTTCCATTCAGAAATAGCCACGCTTACACTGTTCCATGTGCATCCTTCAGAAATCTTTCATGCATAGATATATATTATGTACAAATACTGTCACACTATTTCCTTGTATGCTATACTGGTGACACCAGACTGCTGATACACTTATAAGAGGGAACTGACAAAGGCAATCTTGTTGTAAAGGAGGTCTTAACACTGTGTTGCAAATCGCTTATATAAAATGGACTATCAATCGTTCATATCAGGGAAAGGAAGGTGAGGAAAAGTAGGGGACACCGAAGTCTCCGCAAGTAATTCCTTGTCTTATCACTTACGACACTCACACATTGTTGCATAACAACACAAAAATAGTTGCCTATCGGGGGAATGGACCAAAATTTCTTGATTATTCTCCAATTATATAAATGTTATGGTGGGTTTTTGCTTTCATAAACAATACTATTTTGAATCTCTTTGTACATAACTTTGTGTACTTAAGCAAGAGAGCCTGTATCATAATTCCCAATAATTAAATTGCTAAGTAAAAGGGAATGTGCATTTCCAATATTGACAGATTACCTCCCAAACCATCCAGTGGTTCCCGTTTACCATCAGTGAGAGAGACAACCTTTCTCTTTGCTTTTAGGGATTCCTCCTAGAAAGTCTGCATGACAGCAGCTAGTTTGCTGCTCCAGCCTCAAAATCTACCCACCCATTTATGACTAGGCTGCCGCCCTATGGGCAAGTTCAGCTTTCTCTGAGCTTTTGGTGCCTTAACACATCTGTACTAGTAACTCAGTGACACTGCACAGTGGCACAGTCCTGTCCACACAGACATTCATTTTTGTTTTAGCTCTCGAGAGTGAAAACTGCTATTAAAGAGTTTCCATTCCAAATGCAAGGACAATTCTACTAAGACCGAGGATAACTGAGAGAGAGGGAGCCGCAAAGTCCACATGTGAGCTGCTGTGGAGACGGCGAGAAACAAGGCAAAGGGACAAATTCAGGACATTCCACAGGAGCTCTGTGACAGTCACATGGCCTGTTAGGTCTTATGAAACAGAAGCTGTGGTAGATACTTGCTTCTGGGGAGAGGATGGCAGCAAGGCAGGATGGCAAAAATAAGAAATTGAATTCCTTGGGTCTTGTTATCTCAAGTTCAAATGATTCTCAGGAACATGCAGCTTTGTCTTCATTAATGTTTTGGCGTTTTTATGTATAAATCCTCTTCTAAACAGAGTTGGGATTCCTATCTATCCTTCGATAGTACAATAACTGATGATGTCGTGATTTTTTCTTTTTTTTTTTTTTTTGAGACGGAGCCTCAAGCTGTCCCCCTGGGTAGAGTCCCATGGCATCACAGCTCATAACAACCTCCAACTCCTGGGCTCAAGCGAGTCTCCTGCCTCCGCCTCCCAAGTAGCTGGGAACACAGGCACCCGCCACAACGCCCGGCCATTTTTTTGGTTGCAGCCATCATTGTTGTTTGGCGGGCCCGGGCTGGGGATTCGAACCCACCACCTTAGGTGTACGTGGCTGGCGCCTTAGCTGATTGAGCCACAGGCACCAAGCCGATGTCGTGATTTTTTCAAAGATACACAAATATGACTGATAGAAAGATGATAGCGTTGGTATTAATAATTCAACTTCAGGTTTTGTCAAATATCTTTTAAAAACTCAGGTAATAATACACTAATCTTCCTCATACATAATTTATGCTATTGATTAAAATCTAAAAATGGAAAGAAAGAGACCGAATCCAATTTATTTTGCTGGAAGAATGAATACAATGTAATCAGCCAAGTTAATATTTCGAACAGCAAACTATCGGAAATTCCTTTCTGCATTGAAAGAAAAGTTTAGGACTAATAATTTCTATTATCCATGTGCTATTGATGAAAAAAAGTATAAAAGGTACAACATGCTTTTAAAAATGATTACACAATCAAAGAAATATAAAAAAAATAGCTTTCTTTACTGGTCAGTAAAAAGACTATGTTTAAAACCCCATGTAGTCATGCATAGCAAAAATATAACAAAAATTCTAATATGTACGTACTGGTACATATATGCACGTGTATTCTTTCTGTTCATCAACTTTGCTGTGATGGTGAACAGTGATATAGTTTAACTTGATCTAAATTGTAAAGCATTCACCAATTGTCTCTCATTAAAAGTGCCTCTTTTTTTTTTTTTTGGAGACAGAGTTTTAAGCTGTCACCCTGGGTCGAGTGCTGTGGTATCACAGCTCGCAGCAACCCCCAACTCTCAGGTTTAAGCGATTCTCTTGCCTCAGCCTCCCAAGTAGCTGGGACTACAGGTGCCACAATGCCTGGCTATTTTTTGGTTGGAGTTGTCACTGTTGCTTAGCAGACCCAGGCCAGGTTCAAACCCACCACCCTAGTTGTATGTGGCCAACGCCCTTACCAACTGAGCTACAGGCGCTGCCTAAAAGCATCTCTTTACCCAACTACTTGGGAGGCTGAGGCAAGAGAATCACTTAAGACCAAGAGTTGGATGTTGCTGTGAGCTGTGACACTATAGCACTCTACTGAGGGCAACATAGTGAGACTTTGTCTCAAAAAAAAAAAAAAAAAAAAGCGTCTCTTTGACAGTTTGAAGCTCCACAAAGACAATGGAATTATAAACATTTTCACTGAGTCTTCATCTTTGAAACCAATATCTTCCTCTTAATTATGTTTTTCTTGAATTTTATTTGGGATTAGTTATTTGGAAATTTGGTTTTGTTGGTTGGTTGGTTAGTTAGTTGGTCTTCTTCCAGCAACACACAACATATTTCTAAAAGGAATTTTTTTTTTTTTTTTGAGACAGAGGGCCTCCCAGTTCACAGCAACCTCCAACTCTTGGGCTTAAGCAATTCTCTTGCCTCAGCCTCCCAAGTAGCTGGGACCACAGGCGCCCACCACAATGCCCAGCTATTTTGTTGTTGTTGTTGTTGCAGTTGTCGCTGTTGTTTTAGCTGGCCCAGGCTGGGTTCAAACCTGCCAGCCTTGGTGTATGTGGCCGGCGCCCTACCCATTGAGCTATGGGCGCCACCCTTCTAAAAGGATTTTAAAGTAAATGTGCACTGTCGTGTCCTGTGGGGCACACCTCCTAAGTAGCTCTCCCATCTTTACCTCTGCCTCCTTTGCCATTGCCTGTCTGGGTCTGTCCTTACCACTAGTGATGACAACAGCCTCCCAAGGTCAGCCTTCCTGGCTCCTGCTTTGACCACCTTCCTCCCATTCTCCACATTACTACCAATGGCATCTTCCTAAAGCAAAAATTTCATTATACTACTTTCCTGTTGAAAATGTCTAATTGTCTTTAATTACCTTCTCGCTGCCTTCATGATCAAATCTAAATTCCTTACAATGCTCTACAAGTCCCTTCCTGACAAGGCCCAGACCTGCCTCTCCAAAGGGCACCACTCATTCCGCACTTACCCGCGCACAGCGCACAAACACCTACACCATTTCACACCGGGAAGCCCTTGTGGGTATTAGAACTCTCCTTGGACTGTCATCATCCCATCCCTGTGCCCCTGCCCCCTCTAGCCTGGAGAACTCGAACTCATCCTCCACAGCAGTGCTCCTCAGCCTTCCCCATCATGTCACCAACATGACAAGGTCAACAGTAACTGTGTCAACTGTGGTAGCCAGTGGCCCAGAAACTTGGTCAGTGGTATATGAGGACCCCAGAGATAACATTTGGGGCACACTGGTTTGCAATGCTGAATGCACATTGGAATTACCTGGGAAGTGATATCTGTAAGATACCAGCTGAAAGAGGGTATCACCTTCACTGCATGCTTAAAGTCCCCATACAGATGCCCCCAAAGGGAACATCTAGTGTCTGTGCATGCACCCCACTCACTAGCCTCTGAGTTGTGCCCATTTTCGGCCAAATAAACCCATCAGGAAGGGTTACCTTTCTCCCCCTGCTGCAGTATGCGCTAATGATTCTATAACTGAGAATTCTGAAATTCCCACCCACATCTTTCATCACACAGTTTATGTTGAAAAATGGGTTGAGAATGTGAGGGATGGAAAGAAGGAAGCTAAATTCATTTCAAAAAGAGAATTCCAAATCAGCTGAATTTCCTTTCTTCTAAATCTGAGTGATGTACCCCGCTCTTCTCCATGCACCGGCACCCCTCCTCCTCCCCGAGGCGCCCAGTCACCGCGCTGAGCTCCCAGCCTCCAGCAGCAGGCCAGGTGGGTTGTCAACGGAGGTGCGAGGACAGGGCAGAAGGTGCCACATAATGGGATTCAGTTACCTTTGCAAGCTCAAACCTTTGCACCGTTTCCAGTTTCTGGGTCCCTCCCTTCTTTACTCTTTGAAATCCTTTGACCCTCCCTAAGTCACTTACTCTTACCTCGGTCAGCTCTTACCAGGGCAGTATCTTAGAAACACAATGCAATTTAAATTGCACGCTGCAGTGCACACCCACTTTATGGACACCATATACAGCATTATCTGAAAGCTGGAAGTCCCCTCCTGTGTCTTCATTCCATACCCCTGGCACACTTCGGCCTTCTGAAGGAAAGGAGGGAAACAGAGAGGGGTCATTCTGGAAGTGAAATACTTCCTCCAATTCAAAGTCGTGTTAGAGAAACATGATGTGAGCACACAGCAGAGTGTAATCTAATTAGAAGGCACCTCACACCATCCTAAACCGTGTTATGTAAATTGGAGAAATACTGGGAAGTTCAGAAAGGTAAAGTATTGGTGGCCTTGGTTTTTCTCCTGGAATAGAAGATACTTACTCCCTTTGCCTTCTTAAGTACATTGTTCCTGGTTACCCAAGGAAGAAAAACAGAGTTCAGTTTTCATATGAATTTCTATCATTTTGACTGAGCAAAAGTCCTGTCGCTTCCAGAGTTCCACAGTGGAGATGCAGCCTTCAGTGACACCTTCGTTTCAACAAAGCAGATGTGAAACTGAGCTGTGCTTGTGGATTTGAATGGCTTCTTTAGGAGAGAATTGATTGGTGGTACTGGGGTATTTTTGTTTTTGTTTTGAGAGCAGATCTTGCTCTGTCACCCGGCCTACAGGGCAGTGACATCATCATAGCTCACTGCAGCCTCAAACTCCTGGGTTAAAAGAGATCCTCCTGCATGAGCCTCCTGAACTAGGGGCCAGCTAATTACATTTATAAGCACAACTTTATACAACTTGTATCACACAGATTGAAAGAGCGTACCATGTTCTAGGAAATATTGATAACAGATTGCTTAACATTACAAACATATCCCTGATTGAATAATTGAGATTCAAGAATCTTAAAGAATTGAGATTCAATTTCCTGGACATCTACACAGGAAAAACAAGTCACAGGTTTGAGACCTCAGAGGTCCTGAACTCCTGGCCTCAAGCCCAGCCTATTGTTAGTACTTTTAAAGTGGTCTTATAGCCACCACTCCGCCTTTCAGTTCCTGAAACTGCATTTTACGATTTTATTGCTTTAAATAAATGAAGGAAGGAATAATAAAACTCCTCTGCTGTCCTTGGAGAGAAAAGTAGACAAATAAATATGAATTACTTTTGAATTGATTACTACTTTAAGTTAATAAATCTTTCTTCCATTCATTATGGCAGACGAAAATTTCTCCAAATGAGATCTGCCACTTTTTCAACAAGTTGCTAATAGTGTTCTAGAGAGTAAAATTCATTTCAAGGAAAATATTTGCTAGGGATTTTTTAAAATCAGGTTTCTTTAGGGTTTTGGAATCTTTTATTTGCTGATACGTTTTATAAATTTCTAGATTAGAACAGTTAGAGTGTCTGTGCCTCTAAAATTGTCTGACCACCATTCCCTTTCTCAAGGAACACCTCATAGGATTGAAATTCAAAGGACACACTTTGGAAGATGGTAGCATAGATATCCTAGGGTCAGCTGCACCGTCATTCCTGACCATTCCTGCCAGAAATTCACAAGTCCCAATATACACCATCCTTGACTGAAATTCATGGTGACAGAATGTCTGTTTTGATAGGTTGGTTGCATACATATTACTCTTGCTTTGAATGTTGTCCAAGGAGACATCTGAAGCCAGGCTAATTTTTGCTTCTGAACTACTGACTTGTTTTGTCTGCTTAGATGCCCAAACAATGTTTTTCTTTAATTTCCAGTCAGAAATATGTTATCCAATCGGGGATATGTTCGTGGTGTTAAGTAATCATGATCAATATTCTGTAGAACACGGTATGCTCTTTCACTCTGTAGATGTGATTATTCTTTTTCTTTAGTGAAATTTCTTTGTATGATATCTGTGCATGCTTTTCCTGTTGCTTATTGGCCCTTCTTCTTCAGGGACGTTGGTCTTCCTCAGGTTAACTGCTTTGGAACTCCAGTCTGCTCTGTTCTCATTCCTTTGGTCCTCTTGTATTTACGAGCCATTTCCCCCAGGTCGGCAATTTATTTGCGGCCATGTCTATTTTGTTCCTTGCTGTATCACCTTTTTAATCCACTCTGTAATTGTTTCTGTACTCAACCACCTTAGTTCTGGAACTTTCCTGTCATTCTATCACCTCATCTTCGAGCTCATGTTTTCTCTGAGTTCCTGTTCTCATTAACTTGATTCATAGTCCAAAGCCCTTCTGAGGAATTTTGTTTTGTTCTTTGGTTTCTGTTTTCTTTAAAAGTGGGGGGTTTAGGCATTCTTCTGCGTGCTGTGTTCCTTTCTTTTTAAGGGTTGGTTGGTTAATGTTTGTTGTTATTTGGGAGCACTGCCATAGGTGGCTACTTGTCACGGGTTGTTGGTTGGTTGATCTTTGTTGTTATTTGGGAGCACTGCCGTAGGTGGGTATTGTCACAGGTTGTTGGTTGGTTGATGTTTTTTGTTATTTGGGAGCACTGCCATAGCTGGGTACTTGTCACGGGTTGTTGGTTGGTTGATGTTTGTTGTTATTTGGGAGCACTGCCATAGCTGGGTATTGTCATGGGTTGTTAGTTGGTTGATGTTTGTTGTTATTTCGGACACTGCCGTAGGTGGGTACTTGTCACAGATTGTTTGTTGGTTGATGTTTATTGTTATTTGGGAGCACTGCTGTAGGTGGGTATTTGCCACGGGTTGTTGGCTGGTTGATGTTTATTGTTATTTGGGAACACTGCCGTAGCTGGGTATTGTCACGGGTTTCCCCCTCTCTTGCTCATACCTGAGCAGCCTTATCCAGATCTTCTGTGCCTAATCGAGGGTAGGTGGCTTCTCTCAGACTCCATTCCTTTGACACTAACATGTTCTCCCCAGAGCTATGGCGTGAGAACCTAGTTTGGGAAGCCCTCTGCTTTCCTGAAGAGGGAAAGGGCGGCTCTGGGGAGGCTGCATGACATCGGAATCAGAACTCCTGGGTTCCACTCTCTCTTCTGCTGTTCCTTAGATGTTTGACACTAAGATTTAAGCTTTCTCTTCCACCAGAACACATACCCATCCTGAATGGGAATATGCTAGGATTTTTTAAATAATTCAACAAATCTTTATTGATTGCTCTGCAAGGCACTATTCTGATCTAGGCCCTGGGCATATGCTGTGTGAACAGATGAGACAAAACCCCATTGCTCGTGATTGTGGATGCAAGGCACCATCTTTAGTGATACGTGCTGTATTAGAAAGCAGCAGCTCACTCTTCCCAATAGACAATCCACTACCTCTCAAAGGAGAGGAAAAAAATGAAGATAGCCATTCAGTTAGTTTCTCTCCAGATTTGAGGGAAATGATGAGGTCTTCGGGTTTCACCAGCTCACCACAAAGGCTTCAAGGGGCAGATCAGCGTTAGGAGCTACACTGTGTCACTCTGAGCTCTTCTCTGGGACAGTGGATGCCTGTGTGTTCACACGTGCGTGCATGGGGTTATTTTTGTTTCAATGTCCATATTATTAGGTTGCAACTTTCCTTATTAGGTAAATGATTTATTATTGGGAAGGAGGAAGCCAGTAATTCTTGTGGTTGACTTTTTTTTTTTTTTGAGTTCTGAGAGAAAGAGGGTGGAGGCCTCAACTAATTCTGTGAACTCTAATTGAGCATCCTACCCGATGGTCTGCACACATACTGAAATCGCCACAAAACAGCTCCATCCTCAGACTTATTCAAGTACTTTAAGACACAAGAAAACACAAAGCTGAGATGGTTTGGCTGAGCCGTGTGCCAGCTTAGCCTCTTACTCTTGGTTAAAAAACAGTTCAAGGACTCTAAACTTTGGAGTAGTTCTAAGAAGTTGTTTCGTCTTATCCCTGGACACCAAAAACCAGATTTGCTCGTATCTAGAAAACACATTCATCAGAAGAATTCTTCAATTTCACGATACCTCACACTCAAGATTGTTCTTGCACAATCCCGCTAGAATCTGATCTCTTTCCTGAATATGCCGCATGGAAACAAGAATAAATACCTCTTCCCAGACTTCTGCTGAGATGCAGGCTCTTGGTGAGCATCGGAAGCCCCAAACACCTAGCTCTGTTTGCTCAACCCAAGCAGAAAAAGAAACAACCAAACCCTTGTGCCTTTGATAGCGTATAATGAGAGATGGAACATTACCTACAAGTGTCCCCCAAATAAATCATACTTAACTGAGATTATAGAGAATATTTGATAAGTGCTGTACTTAAGAGGGAATTTAAATGGCAGTCGCTTGCCGCTTCTTGTGTCACTATCCTGCCTCTAATGTAATTTCCCCCATCCAGCAATGCAATCCTCAGCCAGTTGCCTTGAAAGCTGGTTACTGTGGAGATGATTATCAGTATTATGATGACCTATTTAGAGGAATTTCTCCATTGCCAGAAAACAAATAACCACAGAGAGCCTTACAAATGAATCATGCTCTTTCACTAAAAGTGCCTTCACAAATGAATGCCACAGACGTATTGTGTGTGTGTGTGGTGTGTGTGGTGTGTGGATTTGCTCATGATTAGGAATTGCAAAGGTCTCTGCGAAGTTCCACTTGTCTCTAAGCATCCCCGGAGGACAGAGGTGGTGCAAAGAGCAGACATAAGCACATAGGCTCTTCCTACGGTTTGAAGGGCATGGCAGTGGTTGTATTGATTCCTCGACAGTGTTAACATGTCTTCCATTTGCCCTGTTTCTTCTTACTCAGCTACTGTTTTTGGAGGTTTTTCTAGGGGTTCTGGACTGTGGTTGACAGATGGTAGGTGAGGACTGATTTTTACAAACTGATGGGCCATTTAGAGTTCCTAAGCAAACTAGGACCGCTCGATAGCTATTTCGATTTTCTCAAAATTATGCCACAAAGTCTACATTTGGTCTTTTATTATTTTTATAAAACTTTTTTTTGGTGACTGTATGTAAATCTGGCTCTTTAAGTTTTAATTACAAGCGTTTTTTGCTAGTCATCATCCTATTCCCGATAGAAGAGATGGATGCTTCAGCTGCTATCTCCTCCCTTTTTTGGATAAATTTTCGGTACTACTTTAATTTATACTTACAAAAATTCCAGTGATGAAAGTCAAATCTTGGTTATGTTCACAGAAGCAGCAAATAATAATATAAGCAACATGTTACACAAAGTAGGTCAAACACACCGAAATTCCTCCTTCCACCTCACAAAGGTCATGACCTACAGGATTTGGGGATTTTCAAGCACACTCCCTCTGCTCTCATCCTTCCACCCACTGTAACTCTCTCCAGGGTGATGGCAGGGTGTCCGTACGTCCCGCTATCTCCTAGCATCACCTAGATAGTGATGTTTAGTAAACCTGAGTCAGCATATACCCTGCCCCTCCAGAACTTTCAAAAATTCTTGAGCCAGATCAATTCAGTTTTTATCTGTTCACGTTCACAGTGGCCTTCCAGCAAGGTTATCCATAGCCATCTCCCTTTTTTCCTGACCACACACAGAACTCATTTAACTAATCTAGGCTCTCTTTTCAATTTCTGCACTATAGTCTTGTCTTTACACCTGATGTCACATTGCTCTGAACTCGGCATATATCCAATCCATATTAGTCATCTTACGAGTTTTTTTGGCTGGTCTGAATGCCGTGTAAACCCCAATGAAAATCCCAGTGTAAGAAAATTTTCTTCCATTCAACTAAATATACCTCTTTCTCTTTCTATCTTTTTGAGAAAGCAGTACATTGATATCGTAATAAATGAGTTCTTAGTTAAATTTTAACTCCAAAGAGTCTAGCACAATATATCCAAGTTGATTGGGTAAGATGTTGACTTCTGTCCATCTAGCAGAGTTGTGTAGGCACAGTTTTACCTAAAAGCATTAGTAATGCCTGTTGGCACATGGCCTTTAAGTCGTTTATGCCATTTCCTAAAAGGGGCAGGAAAGACACAGAGGGCTTGTCGGCGTGCTCAGAACCCGTAAACGGCAGCTTCTCTCAGAATGTTGTGTCTCCCCTTTATTCAATTATTCACTAAAGACTTTTAACTGCCCCACTAAAGTGGCCTTCAGACTAAGTAACAACTTGTGAGCTGTTTGAAGTGTGCTCACATCCAGCGTTGCTTGATAAGAATTAGCCCTTTGGAAACCAGTCCTGGAATCCTAATCACCCTGAATAGTTCCGCACAAGATGGAAACATCAGACCTCTGACTCTGCCCAGCAATTCCACAAAATTAATTCCCTCTGTATGCTCTTGGATGGATTTTCAAGGCAAAATCCTGAGCTGGCTTTAGAATAGTTCCTCTCTGTCTAATCTTCACTCCTAGAGATGACAGCGTTTAACAGCAACAGCCCTTCCCACCCCGCAGCTCGGCCGGCAGGAATGAGAACAGAGTGTCCTAACCTCATCGACACCACGGGCAGTTACTCAAGGGGGAAAAGACAGATTTCAGAGCCTTTCACCAGATAAACTTGCAAATAAAGCCCAACCTTCTGAAGAATGCCGTGGGATAGTGCCTTCCAGAAACATTCCGTGGTTTCCCTCCCTCTCCTCTAAGAAAGCTCACGTCCTTGACTGCTGGTGATCCAGCAAATCACTTTCACCCCCTAGTTATGAAACGCTGCCCGATGGTGACAAGGGGCAGGCCTGCCCGCTCCAGGAAGCCATCTAGGAAACGATAAGGCAGGTGGAACACGGTACAACCACATAACGGAGCATTGACACCTGTGTTTCTAACAAAACTTTAAAAGGGTGCTTGTTAATGGAAAGATGTTAACTCACTACAATTATGATAGCTGGTGATTTCCGGGCCACACCTATTAGACTAGAGTATTTCTGATAGGAAGCTCCGGGAAGGTGCTGTGGAGCGTATTGGCTGTTTTCACTGGTCCCCTTAGCTGGTTCCCAGTGTGTGTGCTGTCTGCTGGTTCTCAGTGTGTGTGCCGTCTGCTGCTGAGATTTCCAGGGACAGCTCTCACTGGGCAGGCCCAACAAGTCCCTGCAACATTCAGACACGCTAAGAGAAAACCAGAAATCGCTCATCTATTCTAGAAATGCTCATTGAGGACCTACTGTGGGCCATCAGGTCCTCAGCTAGTGCCAAGGATATGGTGGGGACAAATATTAAAAATAGGAAAGGCCCCGTTCTAATGAGGCTTCACACTTGGTGAAGAAAAGCAAAGGACGTTTATAAATCACAGAAACGTAAAGGATGACTTGGGGGCTATGAGAATTATAAAAAGAGATGCTGCCTTAGAATGAGGAGTCAAAAGACTTTCCGTGAATAAACTGTATTAGAAATGAGCTTAATTAAAGGGGTGTGGCGTCAAGGCAGGAGGAGGAGGTGTCCCAGGCATGAGGTCCCAAAGAGGGATGGAACACCCTTCACTGAAGGTCCATGTGGCTGGAGCAGAAACAGTGAAGGGGTTATCCTGAGAAATGAGACGGAGAGGTGGGAGGAGCCAGATCATTCAGGGTCTACCAATCTAGCTAAGACACGTGGGCACTTAACTTACAGTACCAATTACTAGATTGAAAACAATGAAAGGGCCGAATCATTTGTGAATCATCCTTCCTTGCATATGTGTGTAATCTAAAGTTGATAACACCTATGAAGATTGAATTATGATGACTGTTCAGAGTCGTAGGACTTCTGACATAGCTAATGTTATGAATAACTGTGCGACCATGGGCTGATAACTTACCCGTAAATGGGAGGACCTACCTCTCAGTGAGGTCATGAAGAATAAAACAAATAAACGGGAGTGATCTGGACAGTGCCTGGTAATAGCTTTTTAAAACTTGGAAAGAGTGTGCAGTGCACCCTTACACCTGAGAATGAACTGTGCCCTGGGACCCCGTTTCTAGGCCCCCGTTTGGTCCTCTTGCAGCTATGTTCTCATGAGGTGACGGGTCTACAAGTCCGACATAATACAGTCACCTAGAGGTCATGCCCAAGTCTACCTTCTAACCATGCTCTGGGTATCTGGCTCTCCACAGTTCCTTATCAAAATGATCCCATGATGATTCCCAAGGTCTTTAAGGCTCTAGTCCCCAAGTATGTCCACCTGAAGTTAGACACTGACCTCATGTCTGAGAGGGGCCCCGGGAGCATGGTCAACAGAGCCCAGACATGCAGGCTGGGTGTCCCAACTGTGTGTGAGAAGCTTGTCCCAGCACACGCGGAGCCTGCGGTGTGAGGAGAGGAGGCGGCATTGCAGGCCCAGCAACACCCTGTCCTTCCGCCAGGCTCACGGCAGGGTGCCAGGGCAGCGGGAAATTCTGAATGCAAAGCTGGTTTTCCCAGTCAGTATGAACTTGTCAAGATACACATATGAGAATAGAAAATACAATTTTAGCAGTTTGTGTTTTTCATTTCCAACTTTGAACTATTTAGACAAACAGTATATGGATTTGCATTTGTAGTCTTGATCTGGGTGAATAGAACAGGCCGATCTGACACTATGGTCTATAAAATCCTACGTATTACACAAAATTCCATTTCATTGAAACCATCTGAAGATGTGTGGATTTCCTACTTATGAAAATCAAATTAGGAGCTGGATGCCATGGCTCAGACCTGTAATTTCAGCACTTTGGGAAGCTGAGGAGGGAAGATTGCTTGAGCCTCAGAGCTGGAGATTACAGTAAGCTATGTTCCTGCCACTGTTTCCAGCCTGGGTGGCAGACCCTGTCTCTAACAAAAAAAAAGAAAAGAAAGAGAAAATCACATTAGTTTAATAATAAATTTCCATAATGCACAGGAAGACTGAAAAGGCCATTGGAAAAAACAAGTTCAAAAGAAGACAATCTACCTGGTGACCTCTTTTTCTCTCTGTAAGCATAACACTGTCCAAATATAGTTGTGTTTATGTCATATGAAATTGTACATCTATACTTAGAGGTGCAAGGTGACAGTATGAATTTTAGAAATTTAGAATTAAGGAAAAATTAGTCCCTTCTTTGTAAAATTTGTTCAGACTTCCTAAATGGAGAGCCTCAAATATCAAATTAAACATTTCCAGCTCAGTGAAAGGTATCTTCCTGCCCTGAATTCCTCTTGCAGTGTTTGCTGTACAGAAATCATCTAGCAAGAAAACACACAGTCTCAGACTAGCTTTCCTACGATAAAGGAAAGATATGAATTCATTTAAACGTGACTTTTCAGGAATGTATGTCGTCTCTTCCCCACCAAACTGTAGCCTTTGAGAAATAACTCTCCTTCTACAGTTTCCTGTATGTCCTCACTCTCACAGCCCCTGAGAGTTGCTCAGTAGATATTTCCACTTCACTCATCCATTCAGTATTTAGCAAATACCTACCATGTGCCACGCCCTGTGTCATGCATGGAAAAACACAGATGATGGCTGAAAGATAAAATACGGCACATAGCAGGCCCTCAGTGAATGAGTGAATGAATGGAATATAGAATAAGCATTCAAGTTATTAGAACAAAAGTCTCAGGGTAAAAGCTGTCAGCCTGGCAGAATGCCTATAGTTCTAGAAAATGAAAACTCTAGGAAAGATAAGACCAGCCCTGTCTGTTGTGCCTCTGTGGTCATTTAGTACGTGGCTCTGGGAGTCTTGCAAAGAATTAAATCATTTAAATGTGTTATAGAAAACACATTTTCTACATAGGGAATTTAACTAACACCCCTACTTTCACTTCCCAGGGGTGAAACATCTTATATAATGTAATGTCAATTCCAAAGAAATCAGTGTATACAATAATGTTACTGTAGATTTTTACTGAGGTTTTGAATACTGATATGTGGTGATTGACTTTCATCACAAGTGCGCTTCACAAGAAAAGCGGTAAAATCAACACCGAATTCTATCACTCCAGGACATTTTCCTAGATACAGGATAATATTGAAGCCAGGGTTTATTTTTATTTTCCCTTTCTAGTATTGTAAAAAAACTAGGTTCCTGAGGCAGAAGTTGATCTCTCCTGCCAAGCTATTTATCTTTCTTCATAGGTAAAATGTCAGCTGATTTTAAACAGATTTGTGCAGCTTTATGAAAGAGAATCATATTTGGCCATCAATAAACTAAAATAAAATATCACTCTGAAAGAATAAGGGAGATCAGCATTCAAATAAAAAAACTCAATAACAAGCCAGCCAAAATGTTCAAAGTTTATTTGGGTTTTTTTTAAATGTGGTATGCATTATTAATGCTGTAAAATCTCAAACCAAAGGCGGAAAGTATGCATTATTGATAATATTACAGATCTTAAAAAGCATCATCTCCTCTAATTAGGGGACAAAAGGTACATTGTTCATCCTCTTCTAGGTTGACGGGCTAAACAAGGTCACATAAGGACAGGAAATGGGACAGCAGAGGAAAAGAAACTCCCGCAACAGACAAATTTATTTTCTTTTTTAAACAGAGAAAGAAGGGCTAAGAAATTTCCAGTTAAGAAAACTTTGAGGCCATTATATCACCCCCAGAGGAGATATACCCAAGTTCTAGAAATAGTTCAAAATGAAGAGCCAGAAAGAGACTCCTCCACTCTTTCTAGAAATATTTCCAAATCTCTCCCTCAGTTATCTTAGACCATAAACTTCCTAGTGTTTACACGCATAATGTGTAGAAGACATGCAGATATTTTAAAGCAGGTACACTCAAGAAATAAGGAGTTCATGAGTATGAAATTGATTCTTGCTAAACCAACCCCCAAACTGGGTGAGCCTGGGGTCACCCCATTAAGGAGCACAAACCCTTTTGGTCATGATGTGTAAGAGCACCCCTATTCCCACACTGTTTTTATTTTGTACTTATGGTGAATTGCCTGGAAACTGTCTCTGTGGGTAAGACACTTGGATAAGTAACATCAACTTGTCACATTATATGTACCTAAAAATTCTGGCAGTGTTACCAGTATTATTTCAAGTAGAAATGTTACATTTTTTTTAAAAAGAAAAATCTGACTAGTGACCATTCCTCTGACATAAAGAAGAGGCCAAATCCAAATCTCCAGGAAAAAAAAAATCCAGTCCAATTTGCCACTTGCAACTTTGTTTGCCTTAGGGGGTCATGTGTGTTCTGTGTGTGTTTCTGTTAATTAGCTCATAGAAACAGTAGATTACTGATCATACCCCAAGTCTTTGTAGACAGCCAGAAAGAATCAAACCTCCTGCTATTCCTGTCCGTCTCATTGGTTTGCCCTTCCTGAAAGATTTTCCCAAGTACAGGGGAAATAGGCTTGAATTATAGTGAAGAATTTCACCTTAAAAACAGAAAAGATTCAGATTGTACAAACATAATATCCTCTGCTAAGGGGATAATTCCTCTGCTAAGCGTGGTGCTCAGACCTTCACAGTAATTTTATCTGGCCATAAACAGGCCTTGCCTTTGAAGTCTGGCTTTGCTGTGTCCTTGTTCTCCAGTTTTTTGTGTATACATTCCTGCATTTTTAGCCAAAAGGCTGATGGCCATATATAGTCCATTTGGCAATATTAGAAAGGGCTCTTGGAATTCAGTGATTTCCCCCACCACTAAGAAAAAAATGCTTTCTGTTTAATTCATAATAATAGCACTTTGCCTTTATGTTTTTTTATCTCTTCAAAGCACTCCACCACCATTAATGAACTAAATCAGCCTTTGCTATTTTTATGATCTGTCTCATTAAAATGGAGTTGATTTTCTCTGCGGTAGTCACTTATGTAATGTTGTTTTCTTCTAGAAAACATTGCACTTAACTAATGTAAACTCATTTTTAAATCATGTGCTTAGATAGAAAATTTTCCCAGAATATATTTTGAATGCTGCATCCTTACTATAGCATTCCAGGGAGCATTTTAATCTATACAGATGTTTTAAACTATAAAGAACATAAACTCTTTAATGCAGTCTTTTCTAAGTATTTTTAAATTATTTATAATGACCCCCCTCAAGTAAATGCGTTGAAACTGTCAGTGATAGAAATGAAAATTGTTTGCTCTGTGAACCTTATTACCACTTAATTATTTGTATATTGTTAAATGATTGGTTTGCCCAGAAGTGCGCAGGAAGGAAGTACAGTTGGCAAAGAAAGCCGGCATTCCCACATTTATCACGTCACAACCTCATTGTCTTGGCTGCAAATGGACCACTTCGTACAAGGCTCATTCCTAGGAACTTGATCTCATGTGGGAAGGGAGCGTGTGAGTGTGTACACGCTCCCCGGTTTAGGCAGAGATGGTATTCCAGACATGCTAGGTTGAGAAACTCTATAAACGCTGGGTGGCTGCCTCCCAACTTCCATCCCTCCTGCTTTTGCTTAGAGCCTTCTGATTCCTGTTCTTCTACTTGTGCTTAGGATAGAGCAGACCCTGCCCCCCAACTCCCACTTCCTGGCCCCCTAGTTAATTTGAGGATGGACATCTAACTCAGGGCTAAGCCAGCCTCGCTCATCACGTTCTCATCCTACAGGGATTAACACAGAGTAAACATTTCAGTTACTTAGTCCCATGGGAATAAACTGGGGACTCACGCTGAGAATCCTTGATGCAGACTCTCTGTTTCCCTCGGGTAGTTCACGTGCTGGTGGGAGGCTTGTGCACTGATCACTCGCATCCTCAAGATCAGTGTTTTTCAACTTTCTGATCTCACCGTACACTTGACCTTACAGTTAAACTTCTGCAGCACACTTAGATTATGTTTATCAAAAAAAAAGAATATACTTCTGTGCTTTGAACTTCTTTTGAAAATAATTTAATTAATGATTGTTAAAGTTTCTCGTGGCACCCCTAAGATCCTCTCATGGCACACACACTGGTTGAAAAATCACTGCTCAGGGTGGCGCCTGTGGCGCAAAGGAGTAGGGCGCCGGCCTCATATGCTGGAGGTAGCGGGTTCAAACCCAGCCCTGGCCGAAAACTGCAAAAAAAAGAAAGAAAGAAAAATCACTGCTCAGGAGAAAAGCCTAGAATAGTTAGGAGGCTGCACCTGGGACCTCGCTGATGTTGCTGAATTCGTGTTAGTCAGAGAACAGGCTGAACTGATGTAGCAAAGAGATCCCAAAATACAGAAGCTCCAAAAGATAAAATATCCTTTAAAAATTCACCGTCTCATCATGTCTCCCGTTATCTATCCCATGAGTGGGTGCATGGCCAAGACTGGTAGACAGTTTGGGGGCATGAGGTCTTCTGGGGACCCCAGATCTTCCTGTCTAGTTTTGCTGCCCCTGAAGAGTGCAGTCTTCATGCAAAGTAAATTCTGCTTCCTTGCTCCCCACCACATTATGTTTCCATTACAAAAGAAAATAAAGGAAGAATAAAAGGCAGGAAACTTACTTTAAGGCGGAGCTTATCTAAGCTCTGTTGACATTTGGGGACTGATAATTCTCTTCTGTTAAGGGCTGTCCTGTGCATCCAAGGACGTTCAGCAGAATCACTGGCCTCTATCCCCTCAGTGTCTATAACACCCTCCTCTCTAAGTTAGGACAACCAAACTCCAGAGATTACCAGAGGCTTGGGGCGGGGGGAGGGCGAGGAACAAGCCCCCAGTATGCCATGGAGCTTACACATATCACCCCCACTTATATCTGTGAGCCAGAAGGCAGTTATCTGGCTATACTGACTCATGATCGAGTCTGAAAGAAATACTTTTAGCTGGATAAATTGATTCCCAGGTAAAATTTCAGAGGTTCTATTGCTTAAGAACAGAGGGGAAATGGAGTTTTGGGGACAAGTCATAATCTCCACCACACAGACCTCCCTATTTTTGAACTTTTCCATCATCTAAGCCAATGAATTACCTTTTTAATTTAAGCCCTTGATGTTTAGAGCCCTAACAGATACACGTATTACCTTCTTCATCCAACACTTTAAATTGAAATTTAGTGAACATTATCCAAGGAAAAAGGATGAAAGAAATAATACCTGAAGTTATTCAAAAGCTGGGTACTGACTGGCTCGCAAGGGCTTGAACAAAGCAGCTGAAATGAGGCTATTTCTTATCAAGAGAGGGCTCTGGTGGAAATAGAAAGGCCACAGTCACAAGGGCCCATGGTCACCGTGGTAGTTAAGAAAGCAGACGGCGTAATTATGCAAAATTATCAAAATGAAAACTGCAGGCATCTTGCATCATCCGGCTTTGAACTGCTGCTGTCCAGTTCTCACTGTGAATACAAAGAGCCTTTAGCGGCTCTTTATGTATCGCACAAAAGGATCATTGCTCACCGCCTATTGTTTAGCAATTATATTTCTGGGAAGCTGGCATAATTTGGGATTTGAACTGCCTGAGGGAAGAAGGGGGTGGCAGCGTTCTTGCAGTGGAGGTAGTGCTCATTTTAGTGGTGAGCGGCCGTCCCAAAGTTCATTTTGAAGCCAATAGTTCTGAATTCAAAACACATTTTCACATGAGATTCTTCTTTTTATGTTATTCGATTACCACAGAAGTCCTCTAGCACCAGAAAAGAAAAGAGACATTTACTTTACAGTAGTACAAAAGAAAATCCTGCAGGGCCAAGGAAGAGCCATCTGAAGGTTCAGACGGAAGAGCTAACGCATGAGTAGAATCTGGCAGGGAAGAGATGACTTTTGAATCAAGCTTCAGGTGAGGCAGGAAGGAAAGGGCATTCCGGCCAGTTTAAGGACGCGGCATTTTAAATTCTCTGTGAGGAAGACTGAGCATCTGCCGTGAGTAGAGCTTAAGGTTGGAGACAGATAAGCTGGGATGGGGCCTCTAATGCCATTGAGGGGTTCAGTTTTTTTTTCATTGTTGAGTCCCTGAAGATTTTTAATCAGGAGGATGATGTGATCAAATGTAGCTTTAATGATTACAGGACGAATGCTTCAAAATTGAATGCAGGATGGGAAGAAAGATTGGATTTTTGAGCTTAAGATAAGATCAATCAGAGAGACACTATGAGGGTAAACGGCTGAATGTGAAAGCCAACTGTTCACGCAAAGTAGAGGAAAATCTAAGATGGCACCAAATCTTTCAACTTTTTGGTCTGAGAAACAATCATGGCCCAGGAACAGGCTTAAATGGAAGAGAATGAGCTTGGTGGGTTTCTGTCTAGAAGATAAGAGTTAGGTGGTTGTGGCCACAAAGCACACTGACTGCACCTACGTTTCTGCAGAACTTTGCCCTGCATTCCTGTGATTGGAGGAAACCCGCTTTCTGAATTTTGTATTTAACTCCAAAAGTTTTCCTCCAAGCTTTCTTCATATCCTTTTTCAGGATATAGGTCTACATGTTGAAACTATGTGTTGGTGAAAACATGGCATGATTCTGTGCTCAAAAACTTTGTTCAACAGAAGTAGCAATAATATTGGAAGCGTAAGGCTGCACAGTAGAGTGTCTGAGAAAAGGAAGACAGAGAAAGGTCCTACTGAGCATGCATTAAAGTGGCGCCAAGTCTGATGAGCCTCAAAATAACGTCCTTGGGAGTCTTGGGGCAGAGGGAAAAAAGGAGAAATAAAGAAGAATCAGCTCATGCTCAGGGAGAAAAAATAGAGAACAAGGCAAGAATAATATAACAGCTACAGTGCGATCAAGAATTATGTGTTCCTGCTGATAAGGGGTACAGAAAAAAAAGTAAAAAATAATCAAAGGGGAAAAATTATCTAGAAGAAAGAGAACTCACAGAGTGTCTCTGGATCCTCACATCCACCCTCCTTAGTTGAAATCCCCACAGTTGAAGTCATCAAATCAACTGAGCTTTTTTACAGTGTATTGGGGGGTAGGAAAAGATAGCAGAAAAAGATCAGAACAGCAGGATAATAGGGGCATGTATTTGCCATCACTCTTCTAACTCCTAAGCTAAAGGAGAGACAGATTCAGTGTGTCTCAGGGGTATCAGCTGGAGGCGAGTGGGGCGGACTGCAGTGCTGAAGGATGACGTGGAGGTGATGGTCCACTCCAACCTTCTAGGAATTGGTTGTTGGAAGAAAGGAAACTCCTACACGTTAGCATAAGGGATATATGTATGGGATCTTGTCCACTCAAAACGAATGGCTGAATATGAACAAAAACCATGGCACCAGACCACGGGCTGTCCCTCCCATGAACTGCATTCAGAAGGGGCCGGTGCAATTGGCAGAGCTGTGGAATTAATTATCTTTCCATACTCAGAGTTGCTCATAGACTGTAGCTAACCAAGTCATCATAAAACCAGCCAGACGAAATCTGTGTTTTGTTCCCTGAAAATAGCTAGTGAGGCCATCTAGTCACCATCCAAAGACCCTCTGCTTCCCTGGCACATAGAGTGGTGGGTGTTCCAAGTCTTTGCCATCTTGGAGCTGAGGTGCATCTTGGTTTGAATCGGAAAGTCATATCCCTGTAACTTTCACACAGTGATTTCCTATCCCTCACTATGAATAGGAAAGGATTAAGGGATGGGGGTAAGTTCTATGGCTAAGTAGAAACCAGAAAGATGAAACCATACTATAAAATTTTCTCACATGGAAAGGAGTTAACAGAAAAAGGGAGATGTAGGTACCTCCCCTCAACAACTGATTGGTATTACCACATCTCTAACAATAACAACAAACTCACAAACCTGAAGGTTCCTTTTTCTGATTGTTCATGGTTAGCAGCATAAGAAAAGTAGATACTTATACCTAATATGTCCAAGTGTGTCCTCATCAGCTGGCCTCAGCATCTAGACAGAAGCTCAGTAGATCCGTCTGACCCTGTATCCCAGAGCCTCAGTTATAAGATTCCACTTAGAACTTTCCAGCTTTGTGTAATTTTATCTGTTGACTTCAGGAGAAGAAAATTATACAGGACTTTGAATTAGTTTCCCATCTCACACCTTCAGACCAACTCATACAGGCATTAATGAAGAAATTCTCCCTTTGTCTTGTATCCTAAACATGATTAAATTCTTCAGTAATAAAACAGTTGCTTAGAGTGGGTACACTTCATTCCAGAAATAAACTGAGAGTGGATGGTTTGGCTGACTTCTGCCGCAAGTGGAAAAACTATGGGTACCGATTTAGTAAAGTGAGTTAAAGGTTAGCATCTGAATCACAGATGCTAACTTAGATGTTAGTGCTTTCATAAAACTATAATAATAATTCATAATAATATGTGCCAGGCAAACTTTGAAGTACTCTCCATGTGGTAACTCAACTTAATCTTTACAACTTTATGAGCTAGGCCTTACCATTTTTGCCACTTTACAGTTGAAGGAACTATGGCATGAAGAGGTTAAACAACTTGTCCAAGACCACACAGTTAGTAAGTAGAAGAGCCAAGATCCAAGTTAGTCTGGCTTGGGAGTCTGTGCTTATAAACAGCATACTAAATCATCTATCCAACATAGGACAAAGAGTAGTAGGTATGGAGTCAGAAGAGACTAATTTGAGTTCTTAGAAAAAAATAATCCTTCTTGAGGTCAAGTTCCTCCCAGATTTGTTGTAAAGATTAAAGTTTATATTATTTTAAAAATATATATATATATAACATATAAAGTTTTCTACAAATATAAAGAAACATTTTAAACCTTGTTAAAATATTGTCTTCCAGTGGTATAGTCTATGTTCCTTTTTTTTTTTTTTTTTTTTGAGACAAAATCTCACTATGTCACCCTTGGTAGAGTGCTGTGGCATCACAGCTCACAGCAACCTTAGCAAACTCTTGGGCTCTAGTGATTCTCCTGCCTCAGCCTCCCTTATAGCTGGGACTACAAGTGCCTGCCACAACACCTGGTTATTTGTTTGTTCGTTTAGCAGGCTCAGACCGGGTTGAAACCCACCAGCCCTGGTACATGAAGCTGGAGCCCTAACAGCTGATCTACAGGCGCCAAGCCATTTTTTTTATTTGTTAATTAAAAAGATAAACTGGAGTTTTACTGAAGCCCAGGAGTTCAAGACCAGCTGGAGCAAAATAGTGATACCCCATCTCTATAAAAAATTTTTAAGATTAACCAGACATGGTGGCTTACACCTATAGTGCCCACTCCTCCAGAGGCTGAGACAGGAGGATTGCTTAAGCCCAGAGTTTGAGGGTACCATGAACTATGATGATGCCCATGTTCATGATGCCCATGTTCTCTAACCTGGGTAACAGAGCAAGATCCTGTCTCAACAGAAAACATTCTGAAAGTTTCTGCTTTGAAAAACAAGGTATCAATTTTAGAAAAAAGTATAGGGAGCCAGCCCCGTAGTCAACCTGTGAGTGTCCCCAGTGCTCAGCAGTGACGAGAGAATAAGGGAAATAAAGACGATAGAAACAGAGTAGAACTTACAGGGTGGGCCCAGGAATCGACACCCTTTATAAGAGAGACAGCGACAACCCCAAACTCCAGATGCACTGTTTTTATTGCTGCTCTCGATCAACAAATGGGTGTTTGCAACAACAACGTACGTCATCCTTGCAGTTTCTCAGGCCCTAATTCTCCATTACCCACCCTATTACCCTTCAGCTATTTTTATTATTTTTACTTCTTAAAATCCTTATCAGTCACTAACAGGATTACAGAAAACAAAGGAAAAGAGAACATGGACTTTGGAGCTAGATGCCACTCAGTTAATCCTCTGTGTTCCTGTGGGGCAGATTAGTTGACACCCTACTCACATCAGGCATCAGGGAGAAATAAGCTGAATCCTCTTATCTCACACCCATGAGAACTAGTCTTTCCTGCTCAGTGAATCACTTGCTGTCCTCGTTAATCTTTTTTTTTTTTTTGGGGGGGGGGGAACAGCTTCTTTTTTTTTTTTTTATTGAATGGTAACTATGTACATTAATGCACTTCCGGGGTACAGTGTGGGGTTTTCACATGCAATCCGAAATACTTCCATCAAACTGATCAACACAGCCTTCATGTCATTTTCTCAGTTATTGTTTTAAAACGTTCTCATTCTACTCTTAGAGAGATTCACTTGTACCCGTGTAAGATAAACCTCAGAAATGGTCCCTCCAATCCCCCTCCCTCTACCCATTCCCCCCTTCCTTCTCCCTCCCCCCTCCCCACATTCTTAGGCTATTAGGTTATAGCTTTCATATAAAAGGTATAAATTAGTTTCATAATAGGGGTATGTACATTGGATACTTTTTCCTCCATTCTTGTGATACTTTGCTCAGAAGAACATTCTCCAGCTCCATCCACGTGAACATGAAGGACGTAAAGTCTCCATCCTTCTTAATGGCTGCGTAGTATTCCACGGTGTACATATACCACAGTTTGTTGATCCATTCATGGATCGATGAGCACTTGGAAAAAATACTTCTTTACAAAAAATGTTAACAATTATCTGAGTCTTCTACAAGTCATAGTCTTTTTGTTGGTGGAGGATCTTGCCTGGATGTTGAAGACGATTGATTAGGGTGGTGGTTACTAATGGTTTGGCAGCTATGACAATTTCTTAAAACAAGAGCTATGAAGTTTGCCCCGTCAATTGACTCTTCTTTCACAAAAGATTTCTCTATAATATGCAGTGCTGTTTAATAATTTTACCCACAATAGAACTTCTTTCAAAATTGGAATTAATCCTCTCCAACTTTGCCACTGCTTTATCAACTAAGTTCATGTACTATTCTAAATCCTTTGCTGTCTGTCTTCATCAGAGTCAGATTCCATCTCAGCAATCCACTGTTTTGCTCCTCCATAGGAATCAACCCCTCATCCATTCAAGTTTGATTGTGAGTTATAGCAATTCAGTTACATCTTCAAGGTCCACTTCTAATTCTAGTTTTCTTGCTCTTTTCACAATATCTGCAGTTACTTCCTTCACTGAAGTCTTGAACTCCTTAGAGTTACTCATGAAGAATAAAATTCTTCCAAGCGCTTATTAATATTGATATCTTGACCTTCCATGAATCACAAGTGTTCATAGTGGCCTCTAGAATGATAAATCCTTTCTGGAACATTTTCAGTTTCCTTTGTTCAGATTCATCAGAGGAATCACTGTAGCAGCTATAGCCTTACAAAATGTATTTCTTAAATAGTAAGACTTGGAGGTCAAAATTACTCCTAGATTCGTGGGCAGAATGGATGTTGTGTTAGCAGGCATAAAATCATTAATCCCCTGAACATCTCTGTCAGTGTTCTTAAGACCAGCTGCATTGTCAGTGAGCAGTAACATTTTGGAATCTTCTGAGCAGTGGGTCTCAACAGTGGGCTTAAAATATAAACCATGCTATAAACAGATGTGCTTCATCCAGGTTTTGTTGCTCCATTTATAGAACACAAGGCAGAATATTTAGCTAATTCTTACAGGCCCTAGACATTTTGAAATGATAAATTAGTGTTGGTTGGAACTTAAAGTTACCAGCTGTGTTAGCCCCTAACAAGAGAGTCAGCTTGTCCTTTGAAGCCAAACATTGAGTTCTGTCTAGCTATTGAAGTGGTAGATGGCATCTTCTCTAAACAGAAGGCTATGTCATCTACACGGAAAAGCTGTGGTTTAGTGCGGTCACCTTCCGTCAGTGACGTAGCTAGATCTTCTAGGTAACTTGCTGCAGTTTCTACGTCAGCACTTGCTGCTTTACCCTGTATTTATACAAGGTGGGCACAAAGTTCGTGGGCAATTTAAATAGTAAACTAATTTAGATTGCACACGAACTTTTTGTCCACCCTGTATGTTTTGGAGATGACTTCTTTTCTTAAACCTCGAGAACCAATCTCTCTTAGCTTCAGACTTTTCCTCTGTAGCTTCCTGACCTCTCTCAGCCTTCATAGAATTATAAAAAGTTAAGACCTTGCTCTGGGTTAGGCTTTGGCTTAAAGGAATGGTGGGGCTGGTTTGCTGTTCTATCCAAATCATTAGAACTTTCTCCATATCAGCCATAAAGCTGTTTCACTGTTATCATTTGTGAGTTCACTGGAGTAATACTTTTAATATCCTTCAAGAACTTCTCCTTTGAATTCACAGCATGACTGACTAATATTTAGCATAAGAGGCCTAGCTTTAGGCCTGTCTTAACTTTGAACATCCTGTCATGAGCTTAAAAGTTTTTAGCTTTTGATTTAAAGTGAGTGACATGACTTTTCCTTTCCCTTGGACACTTAGACGCCATCATGAGGTTATTACTTGGCCTAATTTCAATATTGTTGTGTCTCAGAAATAGGAAGGTCCAAAGACGGAGTGAGATGAGTAGCAGGTGGATGGAGCAGTCAAAATACAAGGCAGCATTGTATCGCTCAAGTTCACCATCTTATGTGGGCGGGTTTCCTGGTGCTCCAGAATAATCACACTGTAACAGTACTGATGTTTGGATCACTGATCACAGATGATTGTAATCTCCCTGTTATTTGGCACCCAAGGGGACTGGTAGATTCTGAGTAAATGTAGCCTCTAGTTGCTTAAGGGTTCTTATTAAAGATAGGCCTAACCAATTCTATATACCATACCATACTATACCATACCACACCATACTATACCATACCATACTGTACCACACCACACCACACCATACCATACTGTACCACACCACATCACACCATACTATACACACTGCACCACACCACACCATACTATACCACACTGCACCACACTGCACCATACCATATCATATTATACCACACTGTATTATACCATGCCATGCCACACCACACCATACTGTGCCATAAGCTCTATTGACTTGATATTAATATTGAAATATACTCATTAACAGCAAATTAAGATAAAGACAAATTTCACTTTCTGTCACACAGTTTTACTGTATGATAAAACAGCTTTTTAAATGCGTGCACAATTTTAGTTAAATGACAGTCAATACACTTTTCAATTTCTCCCATTTTTTAGCTGCATGGAACACGCATTAACACTTAAAACTGTTACAGAGAGCACATGGGAGCTGGGGGAGTGCTGTGCAAAATGTCCACATGGTGCACCCAGTGTAAATGCTGAGGGGGTTGTTTTTGGCCATGCCGAGTGCCAGTTGCTTGAGCTCCAGGTACCCGGGAGTTTCCTGTAATAATAGTGAAAAAGTCTGAAATAATGTGAGAATTACCAAAATGTAACACAGGGACATAAAGTGAGCTCATACTTTTGGAAAAATAACATCAGTAGCCTTGCTTGATGCAGAGTTGCCAGAAACCTTTAATTTAAAAAACAAACAAACAAAAATCTATAACATCTGTGAGGTACAGTAAAATGATATATGCCTTTATATTTCTCCTAAGCCTGTTATTTTTTTCCTATAATTTTTTTCTTTTTTACAAAGTTTTGAACATTTTTTTATGTAGTCACTCATCACTTAACAATGAGGGCATACTGTTAGGCAACTGTGTCTTTGTTCAGTCATCATGAGGCGAACTTAACACCTAGATGGTATAGCCTGCTACACACATAGGCTGTGTGGTACTGTCTATTGCTCCTGGGCTACAAACTGGGGGGCATTTTACTGTGCTGAATGAGGTAGGTAGATGTAAAACAATGGTAAGTATCTATGTATCTAAACATAGAAAAGGTACAGTAAAATTAGAGTCTTATAGGATCATTCTTATATATTCAGTCTGTTGACTAAAACATCATTATTAAGTGCATGGCAGTATATAAAATTACAATTTTTATATTTTTTTTTGTTTTTTTTTTTTTTGAGACAGAGCCTCAAGCTATCCCCCTGGGTAGAGTGCCATGGCATCACAGCTCATAGCAACCTCCAACTCCTGGGCTCAAGCGAGTCTCCTGTCTCAGCCTCCCAGGTAGCTGGGACCACAGGCGCC
>CAUYQV010028090.1:0-19278 GCA_963574575.1 Galagoides demidoff | reverse complement strand
AAGCTATCCCCCTGGGTAGAGTGCCATGGCATCACAGCTCATAGCAACCTCCAACTCCTGGGCTCAAGCGAGTCTCCTGCCTCCGCCTCCCAAGCAGCTGGGACCACAGGCGCCCGCCACAATGCCTGGCCATTTTTTGGTTTCAGCCATCATTGTTGTTTGGCGGGCCCGGGCTGGGGATTCGAACCTGCCACCTTAGGTGTACGTGGCTGGCGCCTTAGCCAATTGAGCCACAGGTGCCGAGCCCATAAGTCCTTTTAGACCCAGGTAGCAGACCTAAAGACAAGGGGCAGGTGGGCAGACCAACCAATATGAGACTTTCACTATGCTGCTTTAAAACATCTGACGGGGGCCAGGTGTGGTGGCTCACAACGGTAATCCTAGCACTCTGGGAGACCGAGGCAGGTGGATTGCCTGAACTCAGGAGTTCCAGACCAGCCTGAGCCAGAGCAAGACCTCCTCTCTAAAAATAGGCAGGCGTTGTAGCAGGTGCCTGTAGTCCCAGCTACTTGGGAGGCTGAAGCAAGAGAATCGCTTGAGCCCTAGAGGAGTTTGAGGTTGCTGTGAGCTGTGGTGCCACAGTACTCTAGCAAGGGTGACAAAATGAGACTCTGCCTCAAAAAAAAAAAAAAAAATCTGATGGCTCCCACAGAAAAGATAACATCCCAACTCCTTAAAACTGCATAAAGGACTAGTCACCGAAGGCACAACAGCCACACCGGCTTCCTTGCCTGCCTCGTATTCCGAACACATCCTGACAGCCCTGAACACTCCCTTACATCTCTCCGCTGTCGAAGATTCCTTATCCTATAACAAAAATTTCTTCCCCTCCTTTCCCAGTGTGTGGTTCCCTTCTCCTTTTTTTAGAAGTCAAGTATTTCCTCCTCTAAAAGTTTTCCCCCACATCCCAAGCAGCAGCTTCTTTGCTCCTCTTCGTCATTGCAGCGATTGCCGCCTGCCTCTGTTGACGTACTTGTCACATTGTTTTGTGATCATGTTTCTGCCCTTGTCTCTTCTAATTAGACCACTAGCAACTTCAAGCAACTTTTTTTTTTTTGAGACAGAGTATCACTCTGTCACCCTGGGTATAGTGCTGTAGCGTCATCATAGCTCATAGCAACCTCAATCTCTTAGGCTCAGGTGATCCTCTTGCCTCAGCCTCCGTAATAGCTGGGACTATCATAATGCCCAGCTAGTTTTTACATTTTTTGGTAGAGACAGCATCTCACTCTTGCTCAGGCTGGTCTTGAACTTTTAAGCTCAGGTAATCCACCCACCTTCACCTCCCAGAGTGCTAAGATTACAGGCATGAGCCACCATGGCCAGACAGCTTCAAGCAACTTTATTCACCATTTTATTCTTAGTGTCTGAAAAGTAAAAGATATCTAAGTTTGTTGGATGTAAAGATCATTTGAAGAAAATGCTTTCCTCTCTCTTTTTTTTTATTTTTTTGAGACAAGATCTCACTCTTATCTGAGCTGGAGTCCCCAGGCATCATGATAGCTCACTGCAACATTAAACTCTTGGGCTCAAACAATTCTCCTGCATCAGCCTTCCAAGTAGCTGGTGCTATAGACACACATCCCCCTGCCCAGCTAATATTTCTGTTTTTTGTAGAGACAGGGTCTCGATCTTGCTCATACTGATCTCAAACTCCTGATCTCAAGCATTCCTTCTCCCTTGGCCACTCAGAGTATTAGGATTACAGGCATAAGCACCTAGCCAAAAAGGCTTTTAAAGTTATAATTTGAGGCTCAACACCTGTGGCTCAAGTGGCTAAAGCTCCAGCCACATACACCTAAGGTGGTGGGTTCAAATCCAGCTGGACCTGCCAAAACAACAATGATGGCTGCAACCAAAAAATAGCTGGGCGCTATGGCGGGCACCTGTGGTCCCAGCTACTTGGGAGGCTGAGGCAGGAGACTCACTTGAGCCCAGGAGTGGGAGGTTGCTCTACCTAGGGGGATAGCTTGAGGCTCTATCTCAAAAAAAATTAAAAAAATAAAAAAATAAAGTTATAATTTGCTAACTGAAACAACCTCAGTCTACTTTGATAGTGATTGTCTGTCATTCCTTAACAATATAACACCCTTTGAACCAAACTCCACAGCAACAACAGCCAGATAGCTGAAGCTTTCAAAAATAAAATCAGTGTTTCCTGACTTCCTTAACTTGGCATTTTAAACATTATAAGTAGTTAAGTACAACTTTGTGAATGAAGCACTGGATTCCTCATTTACAGCAAGAGACCTGGTGCCCTTTCCCAACAACTTAATACTATGTAGCTGATTGACTTGAAGATGTGGCGCTAATGAGGAGAAGTGAGCCAGCCAGTAGGGCAGGATGGATGTGTCAAAAATGATTGGCCCATGTAAACTTTTAAAAATATGTGAGCAGTTTTCCTGGAGGCCAAACCCACCGGGTGGCTTGTTTTGAAAAATAACAGCATAAACTTCTTAAGCAATTTTTTATTGTATGTAACACTGTGTTTACTCTGTTCCTCTGCTAATAAAACATTTTTTTTCCTTATAAGATAAGGCACTCTTTAATGCTGATCTCAGACTGAAAGAACATGGGGCCAGTTACTCCCACAACATACTTCTGAGAGCACAGAACTCCCATGGGATCTGGCGCTGTTCTTATCTGGCCTGTTCCTTCCAAATTGTGTCATCCCTGTCTTGACTAAGGAATGACATGAGCTTGGGTTTTGAGGTCAGGTTCATTTCCCTGTTTAAATATCGCACGAGAAATGTAAATCAGGGGTATCCAACCCTTTTTACCCCTCTGCTTCATATTGGAAGAATAAGAGCTGCCTTGGGCCACACCTTAAATACACAAACACTAACAAAAGCTGATTGGGGGCGGAGGTGGGGAAAGGTCTGTGCATACTTTCCCAGATATTCACCACCACCGATAAGCAAAAAAATGTCCTCACAAAATCAGCACGTGGTCCAGGGGCCTTCAGTTGGACACGCCTCAACTGTAAAGCTTTCTCCCCATTTCACTCCAAATCCGTAAATAACGGCTAGGCTGGGACGGAGAAGGAGGAAGGGAATCCACAGTTTCTGAGTCCATATTATGTGCCAGGTAAGCCTGCTAGGTTGTCCCTTTTCCCAGGATAGACATAGTTTCCTTTTTCTTTTTCTTTTTCTTTTTTTTTTTCCTTTTTGAGACAGAGTCTCACTATGTCGCCCTCGGTAGAGTGCTGTGGCATCACAGCTCACAGAAACCTCAAACTCTTGGGCTTAAGCTACTCTCTTGCCTCAGCCTCCCAAGTAGCTGGGACTATAGGCGCCCACCCCAATGCCTGGCTAGAAATAGTTTCTTATTCATCGTTGCATCCTAATACCTAGCACTGAGGGTGGTGCTATAAACATTTCTTTACTGAACCAATCTAAATCCACTCGATGCTCACAACCACTCTCTAAAATTAGAAGTATTCTCTTCCTTTTATACAGAAATTTAGTAATCTCCCCAAGATTGCACTAAAAGGCCTGGATGATAAACTCAGAATATGAAACCAAAAAAACACTTCAAAAGTCATCTAGAAAAATGTAACTCTATCAATGAAACAAACCATTCAGTCAATTGAAGAGATTGTTTCATACAGTACGTTACTAGAAAAGTGAAAATCAAGACAAACATGCATGTTTTCATGTAGAACATTCTAAACAACAAGTTTGACCATATGTACACTAACATACAAGATTCAATTCAAGATTTACTGAGAACATGTTAGTATCCCTGCAAGGGGCAGGAACAAAAGTGACTAAGCAATAGAACTGGTCACTGTGAATCTCAGTGTGTGGTGAAGTTGAAAGATGGAAACAGAAATTCTATAACAAAGCAGACCCTCTGCTCTTCCAGAGTGGTAAACCAAGCACTGTGGGAGCACAAGGGACAGAACAAATAACTCTGCACTAAACAGGAAGGAGAAGGGGAACACTGTCACAGAAACAGGAGCAGGAACAAAGGGCAAAGTCAAAAAACGGTCCTGGTGTAGTAAGGTAATTCTGAGGAACGCTGTAGGGGGGTTGCTTAGAATATGTGAGAGAAGAGGGCAGGATGCGATATTGAAAATGCAGGTCATCAGCTGTGAAGGGCTCTGTTCACATTCATTTGCTAAAGGGATGCTAGTGATTCTCTTAAACTTTTCTGCCAAGTACCCAGACCGACTTGAATGTGCTGGTTGGCCCCATGGTCTCAGTACACATCTCCTATCAGATAACTTCCTTTAGCCTCTAGGGGCTCTTTCTCAACCTTCTGGTATCCTTCCCTCATTAACCATTGTAGAACAAAAAAAAAAAAAAAAGTCCATACCTGCCTTGTAAACTCCAGAGGGGGGAAAAAATGAGTTCAATAATGGAATCTTTCCTCCAACTCAAAACCAATAATTGCAACAGGATAAAAGCTTTTTAATCCCCCTAGTACACACAGTGAAACAAGATAAGCATTTGCTTATCTGAATGAATTTACCTTCTCAAAATAGAAAAAGTTGGTGTATAAGCACTTGATTGAAAAAAATGCATGGAACGGTTTACATAGAACACCCAGGTCAACAAGATAAGTGGACAGGTTAGACCCCTCGAGCATAATCAAAACAATTTAGGCAATTGTTGTTCAACTGAGTTTTGAGAACTGATAATATGATTTCAGAGTATGGATATCCATGTGCCTTTCAAAGCACTGCTGAAATCAGTAGTTAATTTTGAATAGACAATTTAAATCATAACATTGCCTAATATTTGAGGGATATTTGAGCCAAATATTCCCACCACATCTTTCATAAGCACCTGGAAAGTCCCATGCACCTACCTGTACCTGACAATGGCATGCACATGTGACATTATGAGTCTACTTACCAAGGGATGAAATGAGTCACATGGAAAATTGCTTCATGTCTCAGTAGCCAAACAATCTATGAATGGATTTATTTGACAAGGAGGGCATAGACTAAAAACACCTGTCCTGTTCAATTCTGCTGGGGATACTTCTAGATCTGCCCTCTCATCTTGAGGGACTTATCTTACTCCAAAACAGCAGGATGATTCTTTCTGCCAAAACTTTTTCTTCAGTCATGGGTATGCCCCAAAGAAGTCATTTCCTGAAGTTGTTCCTCTTCTCTAGAAAAGAAAGATACACTTGAATTTCAAATATTTCACATGCTTCCTAAGTTATTAGTTGGATGTTTTTTTCCCCTTACTTTCTGTGCCAGGTACTTAACATCCTAATATATGCTTCTACATTTGGTCTTATGGAATGTTTGCTAGTAAGACATATATATATATTTAATGATTTCTGGGTCTGCCAAAAGTATCTGTGTTTCTTTTTTGTGAGACAGAGCCTCAAGCTTTCCCCCTGGGTAGAGTGCTGTGGCATCATAGTTCACAGCAACCTCCAACTCCTGGGCTCACACAAGTCTCCTGCCTCCACCTCCTAAGTAACTGGGACTACAGGCACCTGCCACAACGCACGGCTATTTTTTGCTTGCAGCTGTCATTGTTGTTTGGCGGGCCCAGGCTGGATTCAAACCCACCAGCTCAAGATGTATGTGGCTGGTGCCTTAGCTGCTTGAGCCACAGGCACCAGGCCAGTATCCGTGTTTCAAACAACTCTATTATTTCCCCTAATTGGATAATTCTAACCTGAAGATGATCCCCTCATGGACTTAATGTTTATCTCCGGCCCAGTTTCTCTTTATTGTTGCCTTTGCTTACTTCCCTGCTAGTGTGTATCATCCTACAGTTCCGGGAGGTCTGCACATTTTCTGAACACTATCCTAATGACATCTACTTTAGAAACTTTCCTACTTACCACATTTGTATCACTTTGAGACTCACATAAGGTCTGATGCATTCTGTGCTGGGTTTCCCAGTCTCCTCTCTCAAGTCTCCATTATTGAAAGCTTCCTCCCTAGGCTATAGTTCTGTCAACCATTGAGGGCTGATTCTCCACTGATAATTAATTGGAGCTTTCAGAAGGCGCATCTCAACACTTTCTCAGATCTTTGTCTTATCTGCTGAAGTTGATACAGTATGCTCTCTGCAATCTTTTATTTTTTTTATTTTTTTGAGATAGAGTCTCACTTTGTTGCCCCCAGAGGATAATGCACTGGTATCATCATTGCTTACAACAATCACAAACTCTTGGGGTTGAACAATTCTCTTGCCTCAGACTCTTGAGTAGCTGGGACTACAAATGACCACCATCACGCCTGCCAACTTTTTCTATGTTTATTTTTATTTTTATTTTTTTGAGACGAGCCTCTGCCCTGGGTAGAATGCCATGGCATCACAGCTCACAGCAACCTCCAACTCCTGGGCTTAAACGATTCTCTTGCCTCAGTCCTCCTGTAGGATTACAGGCGCCTGCCACAACACTGACTATTTTTTGGCTGCAGCCGTCATTGATGTTTGGAGGGCCCGGGCTGGATTTGAACCCTCCAACCCTCAGGGATTCTAACCCTCAGGTGTATGTGGCTGGCGCCTTAGCCGCTTGAGCCACAGGTGCTGAGTCAGTTTTTCTATTTTAGTAGAGATGGGGGTCTCACTCTTCCTCAGGCTAGTCTCAAACCCCTAAACTCAGGTGATCTAGCCATCTTGGCCTCCCAAAATGCTAGACTTACAGGGTGAGCCACCTCACCCAGTCTGCTCTCTGTAATCGTGACTGTTCTCTGGTATTGGAAATCTGTAGGAAATATTTCTTTTTATTTTTCCCATTTTAGGAGTAGTTGCATCATAGGTCACCGCTGAGCCTCCCGCACCACCAGCATGGACAGCGGCCTGACCACTGCCTTGGCTGCCAGCACACACGCTAACATCCACAGCCAGGGAGAGCCTCAGCGTGCCCGCCCCCCGCTTCTGACTTCATGTGACTGAAACTGAGTCACAGGTCTGACTGCCACACCTAAGTCATGAAGGCCTAGCTTCCAGGAAAGTTGGGAAAGAGTTTTCAAGCCTATCCAGATTCTGTAGTGGAAGATAAGCTCTGCCTCCCAGCAAGACCTCCTTAGTGCAGATTTCCCAAATTAAAAGGAGAGTCAGATAAGGAACAGATAAAAGTGGGGGAAAGTCTTAACTGCAGTCCTGTGTTTTACAGAATGCTCAGATGATCACCATTTATATGCCACGCTACAGTTAGGCTCTTACGTGGAATAGACCTTTTCATCTTCCTTCACCTAGTTCCTTCACTCTAGTTCCTAAATTGTGCCCTGCAGTGGACCAGGGGCCACAGAGAACTTGGAAGACCCTAGAGCAAGGGTCCTCAAACTTTTTGAACAGGGAGCCAGGTCACTGTCCCTCAGACCACTGGAGGGCCAGCCCGCGGGCCATAGTTTGAGCATGCCTGCAATCTAGAGCATATTTTAAATTTCCCCAGGAGAGCACAGTGGCAATTCTCCACCCACTACTTTAAGGGGGTTCCCAGTTTCTTTAGATTGTGCTAAATTCTCTTCAATAACAGTCCTTTCTTCTTTTCTTTTCGAGACAGTCTCACTTTGTTGCCCTCAGTAGAGTACCAAAGTGTCACAGCTCACAGCAACCTCAAATTCTTGGGTTCAACCAATTCTCTTGCCTCAGCCTCACCAGTAGCTGAGCTACAGGTGCCTGCCACAATGTCCAGCTATTTTTTTTTTCTGAGACAGAGTCTCACTATGTTGCCCTCAGTAGAGTGCAATGGCGTCACAGCTCACAGCCACCTCAAACTCTGGGACTTTAGCAATCCTCTTGCCTCAGCCTGCCAAGCAGCTGGGACTACAGGTGCCCACCACAAATATCCGGCTATTCTTTGGTTGTAGCTGTCTTTGTTTGGCAGGCCCAGGCTGGGTTAGAACCTGCCAACTCTGGTGTATGTGGCCAGCACCCTAGCCACCAAGCTATAGGCATCAAGCCAAGTCATCCAGCTATTTTTAGAGACAAGGTCTCCAACCTGTGAGCTCAGGCAATCCACCCGCCACAGCCTCCTAAATGCTAAGATTACAGGCATGAGCCACAGTGCCCGGCCTGCAAAGCTAGGTTTTTAACAGCTGCTTCAATTTAAAAAAATTTTAGAAGTACCCCAGGAAAAAAATCAATGTGGGTATGTATGTATCCAAAATGAGAGTGTGTGTGTATCCAATCTGATTCCAGGTTAGCAGATGTGGGCAATGCCTAACAGGCTCACACCACACGTCCTATCAGTAACTGTGTTATCAGTAACTGTGTTCACTCAAGAATGAACCTAGCATTACTTTTTATTTATTGATACATATTTGCTTTACAAATAGCTATTTGGTTGTTAAAACATAACACTTAAGGTATTTGGCTCTGCACCTGTAGTTCAAGCAGCTAAGATGCTGGCCACATACACCAGAGCTGGCAGGTTTGAATCCTGCCCGGGTCTGCCAAACAACGATGACAACTACAACCAAAAAATAGCCGGGCATTGCGGCGGGCACCTGTAGTCCCAGCTACTTGGGAGGCCGAGGCAAGAGAATCACTTAAGCCCAGGAGTTGGAGGTTGTTGTAAGCTGTGATGCCATGGCACTCTACCCAGGGCGACAGCCTGAGGCTCTGTCTCAAAGCATATATATACACACACACTATAGCTCTGATGCTCTTAAATGTTCCTACAATTCAATTTCAGGTTTTCTAAGGCTAAAACTTCCCAGAGAACTAACGTTTTCTGCATAGCAGGAAGGAATTTGCTACCCTAATTCACTGACAGTACTAGTGAGTACAAGGTTACAGAAATCTCAGACCCAAAGCTGCACACAGAGCAATTCTCTCACCACATCAATAGCATAACAAACCCCTTTTTATATATCACTATGTTATGGGCTTCAGAACTTGAAGGCAGTGAGTGAATAATAGGTGCAAATAAATAACTTTGTACTTTTTATATAGTCATCATTAAGGTATATCAGTGAATAATTTTACCCAGAAGCCCCCAAGCATAAGATAGTAGCATAATTATTTTTTTCCTAATCAAATAAAATCTAATCTCTTGTCTTCTGTTATCCTTTGAGTTCTTTGAAATTCTCAGGGGATCTATAGAATCCAGAATATTCCCAGAAGGTTTTCTCATTTTTAAATCACTATAGGTTGGGGAGGGGGGTCATGGTGTATGGTGCACCTCTTGGGGGTGGGACACAATTATAAGAGGGACTTTATATATTAAATGCAATCAGTGTAACCTAATTCTTTGTACCCTCAAACAATAAAATCCCAAACAATAAAAATAAATAAATAAATAAATCACTATAGTCAGGGTTGATATAGTCAACAGCCAAGTTCATCTGATCCCTTGAAAGTTGGCAGCTCTGTGACAAGCCCAAGAGCTTCACGTAGGGTCAGCCTCCTAGTAGTCCTCTGAGCAATTTCTATTAGAGTTCTTGCCATCACCTAGGAGCACTGAATGGGAACAGGTTACCATCCTAATCAGCCCAACTTCCAAATATCTCTCCAGATCAGCCCATCTTTATCTCCCCAACCCCAGAAATAACTTCACTTGCAGCATAATCCAGCTTCAAACTTGACTTTCAACACAATGAACCTCAAAGGTTCAGATAACCAGAGAACAGATAATGGTTATCTTCTGGATGACTTGGCTTCTAACCCAGCAGCAGTATGGTAGGCAAAATACCTGCAGCAACAAGAAAAGAAATCATCAACCACTATCTCAATGTCTTGCAACCAAAGCTGCATACTTGTCTCACTAATAATAACCTTACTTAAAGCTCTTATATATTCTTATATATATAGAATTGCTCTTATATATAATTAAGCAACTGTTCAAGGAAAAAAGGCTTATTTCCACAAATTACACCCAATGTTGGTAACTACATGACTACAGAATTGTGGGTGATCACAAAAAGTACAAAGATATTTATTTGCACCTATTATTCAAACTCACTGCCTTTGACATCACCCTTGATAGAATGCCATGGCATCATAGCTCACAGCAACTCAGACTCTTGGCCTCAAGATTCTCTTGCCTCAGCCCCCTGTAGCTGGGACTATAGGTGCCCACCACAATACCCAGCTATTTTTAGAGATGGAGTCTCGCTCTTGCTCAGGTTGGTCTCAAACCTGTGTGCTCAGGGCAATCCACCCGCCTCAGCTTCCAAGAGTGCTGAGATTACAGGTGTGAGTCCCCACACCCTTCTGGCCCACAAATATTTATTGATAATAAACTATAAATAAATAGAGAAGAAAGGAAAGGCCTCATTTAACCTTAATGAAAATTAATAAGTAATAAGGAATAACTTAGAAATCACTACTTTACAACAATCATAATAATAACTGAGTCACGCACAGATCATCAATGGAGGCTACCAGATCATGGATGGATAAAAATTTGAGGATAAGTCCGGGCATGGTGGCTCATGCTTGTAATCCTAGCCCTCTGGGAGGCCGAGACAGATGGATTGCCTAGGCTCACAGGTTTAAGACCCAGGCTGAGCAAGAGTGAGACCCCTATCTCTAAAAATAGCCGGACATTGTGGCGGTCACTTATAGGCCCACCTACTCAGGAGGCTGAGGCAACAGAATTGCTTAAACCCAAGAGTTTGAGGTTGCTGTGAGCTATGATGCTATAGCACTCTACCCAGGGTAACAAAGGAAGACTCTGTCTCAAGAAAAAAAAATTGAGGATAACTTGAAGAGAGACTATCTGTACCATTTTCTTTCTTTCTTTTTCTTTCTTTCTTTCTTTTTTTTTTTAGAGAGAGACTCTCACTTTATTGCACTCTACTGAGTCTCATTTTGTCACCTTTGGTAGAGTGTTATGGAGTCATAGTTCACAGCAATAGCAAACTCTTGGAATCAAGCAATCCTCTTGCCTCAGTTTTTCATTTTTTAGCAGAGATGGGGGGGCTCACCATTGCTCAGGCTGGTCTCGAACTCATGAGTTCAAGCAATCTACCCGCCTCAGCCTCCCAGAGTGCTAGGATTACAGATGTGAGTCACCGAGCCCAGCCTACCATATCTATTCTCAATAAAATAAAGGAAAATAACCTCTCAATAAAAGAAAAGAAAGCAAATCTTAGAAGAGAGAAAAGATTCCTAAAAATTAAATGGAAATTGGGCAGCACCTGTGGCTCAGTGAGTAGGGTGCCAGCCCCATATACTGAGGGTGGTGGGTTCAAACCCAGCCCCGGCCAAACTGCAACAAAAAAATAGCCAGGTGCTGTGGCGGGTGCCTGTAGTCCCAGCTATTCGGGAAGCTGAGGCAAGAGAACCACCTAAGCCCAAGAGCTGGAGGTTGCTGTGAGCTGTGACATTATGGCACTCTACCAAGAGTGAGAAAGTGAGACTCTATCTCTAAATGGAAACTTTAAAACTGAAAAACACAATTATCTCAAACCATAAAAAGAAAAATGACAAATTTATATGAATAAATTTAGTGTTTACCACCAAAACAAGTGATCAGATCTGATATCCCCAATAATGGGACAAACAAATATCATGTGAGTTCTGATAAGATACATAAAGAACACGGTATCAGTTTTATAACCTTCCCACCCCAAATGCCTACACTTAATTTAAATATAAGGAAACAAACCCATTCGAGAATCATTCTGCAAAATAAATGACCAGTACCTTCAATTAAAGAAGGCCATAGTACACAGCCTCTGCCATGCTCCACTAGCCATCTCTGCCACTCGGTAGTCGTGCCTTCTTATACTCTGCTCCGCTGGAATGTGGACTGGGCTTAGTGATTCGATTCTAATATAGAGAATACAGTAGTGGATGCTACTTCCAATATTTGCTTACAAAAAGACACTCCTATCTTGCTCATTCTTTAACTCTCTCACCTGTTCGGTTGGAAGTCAGCTGCCCATAACATGAGCTGGTCCACATTGAGAGGTCCATTGTGGAAGGAACTAAGCGAGGCCTTCAGCCTACAGCCAGTAAAAGGCTGAGACCCTCAGCCCAACCAGCCATGAGCAACTGAAAGCTGCTGAAGTGGATCCTTTCCCAGTCAAGACAGACTCCTGCTTTACCCCCTGGTTGCAGAATCCCGAGTAGGAGGCCCCCGGTAAGCTGCAAAGTAAGACTGCTCCCATACATAATTAAACAAAGAAATAAATAAAAGCAAGTGTTGTGGAAACAAACGTAGCCCGTCATCCCTCCCACTCATTGCCAATCCTTTCTGCCCTCTCATCCTTCTGATTTTGCCTTCTTGAACCCCTTGCTCTGCTCCCCTTCCTCTGCTGTTGCCCTTTCTATCTCTTCATGGTACCTTTCTTCCTGCCTGGCCCATACTCAGCCCACCTGGGGCCAGCTTGCCTCATCTCAGGCTTAAACCACCGCAATCTGTGCAGAACTGGTCCTCTGCCTCTAGGCCAGCGGTTCTCAACCTTTCTAATGCCACGGCCCTTTACTACAGTTCCTGTAGGTCACTACTCCTAGGTGGAGAACCACTGCTCTAGGCAATGTTGGGGACCCCTAACATTCAAAGGCATTCACTGTTAAGGGTCAGAACCTAGACACTTGCCAGGTCTCTATGCTGTTATTTCCTTTCCTCTAAGAGACCAAACCAGTTTTTTCCACCTTGGACTTACCTGAGTCCAGGTTTCTCTCTGCCCATTTAGAGCTGCCCCCTAACACATGTAGGAAAGAGTTACCACAGGTTTGATGTGAAGTTCCCACTGTTTGAGCTCTTTCTCCATGTTCTCCCATGGCCTGCTTGTCACTCACTATTGTCAGTGGCCACCTGGACCACGCGTCCTCCAGCCCCGTCCATCTCTTCTTCCCCACACCTTCAGACATAGATGATAGAACAAACAATAAGAGAAAGCATCAAACATGAAAAGATAAACTGGAAACTAGCCTCTATACATGATTTTTTCTTGAGTCTAAGTAAACAATTTCTAAGGTATTAACCTTTTCATCAGGGGTTTCCTTGTGAGCCTACTTTTACACAATAAACAGCCATATTTAAGGAAAGAGTATTCATAATGGCTACACTCCTAGACAGATCATCTAAAGTTTTGCAAGTACTGCTTATGAGGACCTCAGCATCTGACTTGTAGAGGAAAGGCCTTGAGACTTTTCTTCCAGTGATGTATATCTTTTTTTTTTTTCTTTTTGAGACAAAATCTTGCTTTGTCGTCCCTTGGTAGAGTGCCACAGGATCATAGCTCACAGCCACCTCGAACTCTTGGGCTCAAGTGATTCTCTTGCCTCAGCCTCCTGAGTAGCTGGGACTACAGGCACCCACCACACTGCTCGGCGATTTTTTACAGACAGGGTCTCACTCTTGCTCAGGCTGATCTCAAACTGGTGTGCTCAGGCAAACCACCCACTTCAGCCTCCCAAAGTGCTGGGGTTACAGGCAGGAGCCACCGCCCCAGGCCCCCCAGTGGCGTATCTTTTATTGTGCTGTTTGCTGGATTTCTTTTTTCCAACCCAAATTGATGTATATAAACTTATTGACACACACACATATGAATATACATGGATATACAATCATCCCCCAGTATCTGAGAGAATTGGTTCCGGGATGCCCACAGATACCAAAATCTTAGATGCTTATATAAGAAGGTGTATTAGAGTTGGCCTTCCATATGTGGGTGGTGTTTCCACATCCACAACTCCACAATTGGTTGAATCTGCGAATGAGGAACCCACAGATTCAAAGTGCCAACTGTATATGCATATATATGAATTGGCTTATTAAATTTATAGACTTATAAAACTTTTCTGTTCAAAAATTACTTTCCAGGGTCAGCGCCCATAGCACAGTGGTTATGTACCGGACACATACACCAAGGCTGGCGGGTCTGAGCCCAGTCCAGGCCAGCTAAACAATGACAAATGCAACAAAAAAAATAGCCGGGCATTGTGGCAGGCGCCTGTAGTCCCAACTACTTGGGAGGCTGAGGCAAGAGAATTGCTTAAGCCCAAGAGTTAGAGGTTGCTGTGAGCTTTGATGCCATAGCACTCTACTGATGGTGACATAGTGAGACTCTGTCTAAAATATATATATATATTATTTTCCAAAAGCAAAATTCTTTTTCCTAAAAAGGACATACATATACTAAATATTTTTGAAATTTATGTTTTTGATTGTCCAAAACACAAAACAGAACAAAACCAGAAAATTATTCCTGGTACATATTTATTCATACATATCTAATATTGCATCACTAGTACTTTTCTATAGGTTGCACAATTTTCAATAAGCCTTTTTAGGGCAGGTTGTGGTGGCTCATGCCTATAATCCTAGAATTCTGGGAGGCCAAGTCAGGTGGATTATCTGAGCTCGGGAGTTTAAAACCACTCTGAGCAAGAGTGAGACCCCGTCTCTAAAAATAGCCTTGTGTTGTGCCAGCCACCTGGAGCCCCAGCCACTCGGGAGGCTGAGGCAAGAGAATTGCTTGAACCCAAGAGTTTGAGGTTGCTGTGAGCTGTGATGCCACAGAAGTCTACTGAGGGTGACAAAGAGAACTGCCCATAACTATCTTCAAAGTTGAATAAAAATTTAGTTATTTTTTAAATGCTCACCACTGCAATTGACTCTTCTTTTTAGAAAATTGCTTTTTCTTCAACTTTTTGTTTCAAAAAATTGTAAACCTACAAAAAGTTATAAGAATGAACTTACAATACCTATGCTAAATTTTCTAGTTAATAATTTTTCCAAAGTTCTCAATCTCTTTCTCTCTCTTTCTATCACTCTCTTCTAAGCCATCTTAAAATAAATTACAATATCCCTAAACATCATGAATTTAAAAACAAAATATTAACAATATCTAAATATTGTTATATATTATAACAATATAATTTAATAATCTTAAATATTGTTACGTAACCACAATACAATTCTCAAAATGAGGAGCTTTAGCATTGAGACACTATTTCCCACTACATTTTGCTCAGTCATTTTTTTCTTCCCATCCAGAATCACACATTACATTTGGACTGCCCCATATCTGTACTCTTCCCATCTGGAACAGGGCCCCATTCTTTCTGTGTCCTCCATGGCATTGTCGTGTTGGCAGGGTACTGGCTAGTTGTTTTATAGAATGGCTCTCATGTTGGGTTTGTCTGATCATTTCCTCATGTTGTAATACAGGTTCTGCATTTCGGCTGGATTGGTACCAAAATAACACTGTGTCCTTTGCAGTGCATCACATCTGGAGGCTTGTGAGGTCAGTTTGTCCTATTATTAGTGATGTGAAAGCCTAACCACTCTTCCCTGCAAAAAGATCTCTCTCTGTTTCTGTGAGAAATTAGTAGTCTGGTTTATAGCAGTCCTGCTCATAATGCCAGAAACTGGAATCAGTTCAAATGTTCGTCGCTGCATGAGTGGATAAACAGAGGCGTACATTCACACACTGGAACACGCTGAGCAATAAACAAGAACAAACCATTGGAACACGTAACAACTTAGATGAACCCCAAAGGCATCATGCTGAGTGAAAAACGGCTGGTCTCAAAGGGTTATATACTGTAGTATATGGTTCCATTTACATGACATTCTTTTTTTTCTTTAGACAGTCTCACTATGTCACCCTCAGTAGAATGTCATGGCGTCACAGCTCACAGCAACCTCAAACTTTCAGGCTGAAGCAATCCTCTTGCCTCAGCCTCCCAAGTAGCTGGGACTATAGGCACCCACCACAACACCTGGCTATTTTTGGTTGCAGTTGTCATTGTTGTTTTAGCTGGCACAGGCAGGGTTTAAACCTGCCAGCCTCTCTGTGTGTGGCCAGCACCCCACCTGCTGAGCTATGGGCGCTGCCTTACATGACATTCTTATAAGACAAAACTACAGGGACAGAGAAAAGATCAGTGACGGAGGGAGATACAAGCATAAAGTGATAACTTGTGCTAGTTGAGTTCTCTGAGGGTTCTCTATACTTCTCTATACTTCCTTCCAAAAGGTTGTATTAGTTTGCAGTCACACCAGCAGTGTAAAAGTGTTCCCTTCTCTCCACATCCACTCCAGCATCCGCAGTTTTGAGATTTTGTGATGTAGGCCACTCTCTCAGGGGTTAGATGGTATCTCAGGGTGGTTTTGATTTGCATTTCTTTAATAATTAGGGATGATGAACATTTTTTCATATGTTTGTTAGCCGTTCATCTGTCTTCTTTAGAGAAGATTCATGTCTCTTGCCCATTGATATATGGGATCGTTGGCTTCTTTAGAGAAGATTCATGTCTCTTGCCCATTGATATATGGGATTGTTGGCTTTTTTCATGTGGATTAATTTAAGTTCTCTATAGATCCTAGTTATGAAGCTTTTGTCTGATTCAAAATATGCAAATATCTGTTGCATGAAGGGGTCCATGATAAGGCTTACTTATAGCCTTCTGCCTATAATATCCTTTCCCACTGTGTAACTTGTCTATTTGCTTTGGTTGTTGTCTCCTTAACTGCACAGAAGCGTTTCAGTTTAATTAAGTCCCATTTGTTTAGTTTAATTGTTGTTGCAATTGCCAAGACAGTCTTATTCATGAAGTCTTTCTTCAGACTGATATCTTCCAGTGTTTTTCCTATGCTTTCTTTGAGGATTTTTATTGTTTCATACCTTAAATTTAAGTCCTTTATCCATCTTGAATCAATTTTTGTGAGTGGAGAAAGGTGTGGGTCCAGTTTCAGCCTTTTACATGTGGATATCCAGTTCTCCCAGCTCCATCTATTGAACAGGGAGTCTTTCTCCCAAGATACGTTCTTATTTGGTTTATCGAAGATTAGGTGGTTATAAGATGTTAGTTTCATTTCCTGGTTTTATATTAGATTCCAAATGTCTATGTCTCTATTTTTGTGCCAGTACCATGCTGTCTCGACCACTATGGCTTTGTAGTACAGCCTAAAATCTGGTATGCTGATGCCCCAGCTTTGTTTTTATTACTAAGAACTGCCTTAACTATATGGGTTTTTTTCTGGTTCCATACAAAATGCAGAATCATTTTTTCCAAGTCTTGAGAGTACGATGTTAGTATTTTAATAGGGATAGCATCAAATCTGTAGATTGCTTTGGGAATCAACATGTTGATTCTTCCCAGCCATGAGCATGGTATATTCTTCCATTTGTTAATATCCTCTGCCATTTCCTTTCTTAGGGTTTCATAATTTTCTTTATAGAGGTCCTTCACCTCTTTTATAGGTATATTCCTAGGTATTTAATTTTCTTTGAAGCTATGGTGAAGGGAGTTGTGTCTTTAGCCTCTCATCTTCACTGTTATTGCCGTATACAAAGGCTACTGACTTGTGGACATTGATTTTATATCCTGAGACATTACTGTATTTTTTTTTTTGAGACAGAGCCTCAAGCTATCCCCCTAGGTAGGACAATACTGTATTTCTTGATGACTTCCAGGAGTCTTGTGGTTGAGTCTTTGGGGTTCTCTAAGAATAAGATCATATCATCAGCAAAGAGGGAGAGTTTGACAACTTCTGCTTCCACTTGGATGCCCTTTACTTCCTTGTCTTGCCTAATTGTGTTGGCTAGAACTTCCAGCACTATGTTGAATAGTAATAGTGACAGAGGCCAACCTTGTCTAGTTCGAGTTCTAAGTGGAAAAGCTTTCAGTTTTACTCCATTCAGTAAAATATTAGCTGTGGGTTTGTCATAGATAGCTTTGATCAGTTTAAGAAATGTGCCACATATGCCTATACTCTTCAGTGTTCTAATTAGAAAAGGATGCTGGATTTTATCAAATGCTTTTTCTGCATCTATTGAGAGGATCATATGGTCTTTGTTTTTGCTTCTGTTAATACAGTGGATAACATTTATGGACTTGCATATGTTAAACCAGCTTTGCATCCCTGGGATGAAACCTACTTGATCATGATGTATAACCTTTTTGATGATAAGCTGTATTGTATTGGCTAGGATTTTGTTGAGAATTTTTGCATCAACATTTATTAGTGAAATTGGTCTGAAATTCTCCTTTCTGGTTGGGTCTTTTCCTGGTTTGTGTATCAGGGTGATGTTTGTTTCATAGAACGTGTTGGGGAAGATTCCTTTCTCCTCAGTTTTTTGAAATAATTTCTGCAGTATACGAACAAGCTCTTCCTTGAAGGTTTGATAGAATTCTGGTGCGAAGTCATCCAGACCAGGGCATTTGTTTTGTAGGAAGATTTTTTTATTGTTTCTTTAATCTCAGTGCTTGAAATTGGTCTGTTCAGGAGCTCTATTTTTTTCTGGCTAAGTCAAGGGACAGGGTGTGATTCCAAATATTGATCCACTTTCTTCACATTGTCAAATTTCTGGGCCTAGAGTGTCTGGTAGTATTCAGAGATGATCTCTTGTATCTCTGTGGCATCAGTTGTTATTTTCCCTTTATCATTTCTGATTGGGGTTACTAGAGATTTTACTTTTCTATTTCTAGTTAGTCTGGCCAAAGGTTTATCTATTTTATTTATTTTTTTTTAAAACCAACTCCTTGTTTCATTAATTTTCTGAGTGATTCTTTTGTTTTCAACTTCATTGATCTCTGATTTAATTTTGAATATTTCTTTTCTTCTGCTAGGTTTAAGCTTAGATTGTTCTTCTTTTTCCAATTCCATAAGATGGCTTGTGAGTTTGTTGATGCACTCTCTTTCTGTTTTTCGAATGGAGACATCTAAAGCGATAAATTTTCCTCTCAGAACTGCTTTTGCAGCATCCCACAGGTTTTGGTAGCTTGTGTCTTCATTGTTGTTATGCGCAAGGAAGTTAATGATTTCCTCTTTTATTTCTTCCTGCACCTACCTGTCATTCAACAGAAGGTTGTTTAATTTCCATGCTTTTTTGTGTGGTTCAACATTTTTTGTTGGAGTTGAGTTCCACCTTTAGTGCCCTGTGGTCTAAGAAGATGCAAGGTAAAATTTCAATTCTTATGATTCTCTTAAGGCTTGTTTTGTGTTCTAGGATATGATCACTTTTGGAGAATGTTCCATGGGGTGATGAGAAGAATGTATATTCTTTATCTTTGGGATGAAGTGTTCTATATATGTCTATCAAGCACAGTTGTTCTAGGGTCTCATTTAAGTCCCTTATATCTTTGTTTAATTTCTGTTTGGAGGATCTGTCCAGTTCTGTAAGAAGAGTGTTACAGTCCCCTGTTATTATGGTGTTATAGGATATCATATTGCTCAGACTGAGTAAGGTCTGTTTCAAGAATCTGGGCGGGCTCGGCGCCTGTGGCTCAATCGGCTAAGGCGCCAGCCACGTACACCTAAGGTGGCGGGTTCGCATCCCCAGCCTGGGCCCGCCAAACAACAATGATGGCTGCAACCAAAAAATGTCCGGGAGCTGTGGTGGGCGCCTGTGGTCCCAGCTACTTGGGAGGCTGAGGCAGGAGA
>CAUYQV010028080.1:0-16105 GCA_963574575.1 Galagoides demidoff | reverse complement strand
GCCCTTATAAAAGGCCTTGGGGACCCCCAGAGGTCTTTAGGTAGTAGTTTGAGAATTACCAGTTTAGTGTTCGCTAAAACTACATTGTTCCTGATAACAGGTCCTTTGACTAAGTTTCACATTTCATTTTTTTTTTTTTTTTGAGATGGAGCCTCAAGCTATCCCCCTGGGTACAGTGCCAAGGCATCACAGCTCATAGCAACCTCCAACTCCTGGGCTCAAGCGAGTCTCCTGCCTCCGCCTCCCAAGTAGCTGGGACCACAGGCGCCCACCACAACGCCCGGCCATTTTTTGGCTGCAGCCATCATTGTTGTTTGGCGGGCCCGGGCTGGGGATTCGAACCCGCCACCTTAGGTGTACGTGGCTGGCGCCTTAGCCAATTGAGCCACAGGCGCCAAGCCTTTCTAGCCATTTTCAAGAGAGCAAATAAATATCCTCCCCTGCTCTGGGGAGGTCAGCCCTGGGGCTTAGCCTTGGAGGGGTGAGGCTAAACATCAGACATGAATAAGAGGACAAATTGGGATGCATCTCTTTAATCTTTACCAAATATTGTCTTGTTGAAATAATTTTTTAATTTTTTTGCAGCCATATCTTACATTGTGTCATGGTTAATTCTATGTGTTAACTTGACTAGGCTGTAGGGTATCCAGATACTTAGTCAAACATTATTGTCAGTGTTTCTATGAGGGTTTTTTTAAATAAGATTACCATTTAAATTAGCAGACCAAGGAAAGCTGATGGCCCTCCCTCGCCTGGGTGGGCCTCATGCAATCAGTTGAAGGCCTGAATAGAACAAAAAGTCTGACCATCCCCCAAGTAAGAGAGAGTTCTTCCTGCCTGGCTGCCTTCTGACTCAAACTGAAACATCAGCTCTTTGTGAGTAGAGTCCGCCAACAGTCAGGTGGGGACCTCACCATCACTTCTCCTGGCTCTCAGGGCTTCCAACTCAGTCTGGAATTGTACCACCAGCACTCTCAGTCTCCAGCTGGCCAGCTCACCATGCAAATCTTGAGATTATGAATCCCCATAATCTCATAAATCAATTCTGCGTAATGAATCTCTCTCTCTCCCTCTCTCTGCTTCCCCCATCTCTCTGTCTTTAACTATATGCCTGTCTGTCAACCTATCTGTATTCTGTTGTTCTTTTTCTCTGGAGAACCCTGACTAATACACTTTTGTCTTGGAAAGTTCTTTCCCATTCAAATATCAGGTAAATATTCATCTGTAGCTTGTTTTAGTTTTTAAAGATTATGTTTTAAAAAAAAAAATCTTTAGTCCACATGGGTTGTACTTGAGCACATGATGTGAATTAAAAGTCCAAATATTTTTACTTTTTAGACAAAAGTCCATGTGCTCACAACCTTTAATAATTCTTTTCCTTGGCTTGTGCATGCTATAGTTTTCTAGTATTTTGTTTTTTCTTCTATAGAACATTCACATTTAGGAGAAGAAAGATATGTGTTTACCATACTCCCTTTCTTCTTCAATTCCCTTTCCTTCAAAATCACATACCCTGTGTCAGCTATCTTCAGTGTGTAGGGACTGAAAGTGTTCAACAGGTTGGAAGCTGTGCTCTAATCTACCTACTGGACTTTTTCCCTAGGACCTTACCCTACTGCTCTAACATCACATGTAGCATTTATAATCTATAAATAGAATTAGAATAACATGTAGAATTATGTAGGATGAATCAGAGATTAAAATTGATAATTATAATTTATAATCTTGGAATGCATTCTTCCCCTATGCTAACAAAGCCCAATCTGCTCCTCCTCCTACCCAGTTTTTGTTGATGGCATTTGAACTCTTAGAATCTTTTATCTCTTGAAATGTTATTTTATTTGGAGCTAATTTAAAAGGCAGATTCTTTCTAGAATCTTCACTTTTTGCCCTCCAAGTCAAAGCAATATCTTACCCAGTCTCTAATAGCACTTTGTACTTTTCTGATTAGACTTATCTCCCTTGACCATGTATGATGGATATTTATATATGCTGATATCTCATTCTATATTTTAAGTATCTCCTTTAGAAAATTTCCCTTAAGATACAAGAGGAGTGATACTTTCAAACAAAGCTGACATTTAGAAATAGGAAGCCTATATAATGAGGATTGGATTATTTGATCTTCCAGAATTAATAAAGCTATTAATAATCTAAGTGAAGTTCCAGATTGGCTTTTGACCATGCCATGACTGTCTCCATTGCTCTCTCTCCTCCCTGTCTCCCTTTTCCATGCACAAACTGAAAGACAAAATCAATATCATACATTTTTGTCTAATCTCACTACCATGATAGATCCTCAACACATGTTTTTTAAAAGAATGAATGAATGAATGAAATAATGGTCATCTACAAATAATAATATGTGATATATTGATATAAAACCATAAAATACATATTTCTAAGTGTACTCCCCTCTCAGAAGATTCCTTCCTACTGACTCTTTGTTGAAGTGGTGTGAATACCTCCACCCCATTCCTCAGCAGCCCAGGGTTACCAGCAGGGATCCTGCCAGCCCAGGGCCCCTCCTTCCCACATCTAATCACAGGCAGGTAGCCAAACTTTAACCATGAGTTTCATGATACTTACCTTAAGCTCCAAAGTATTGCTCATAAGACATGACTAGAGCCATAACATAACAAGGGCTGGAGGAGTTCTTGAGGTGTAGATAACAAACATAAAAACAGCTTTTATATATAATAGAATAAATAATTGTGTATAATCACAATTGTATATAAACCAAAACTTCCCCCACTACAACGTGACAGAATGACCAGTGAGTCAGCCTGTGCTTCTCTGATATGACCACTCTTGGAATTTATATTTCTAATCAACCTTGACAACCATTGTATGTCAATCAGATAGACATTAATAGGGTCTAGGAAATATCAGTATACATACAAATGCCCCCCTTTAGTTAAGGGAACCAGCCCTCTACAAAGTAATCCCTGCAGACTTAGCTGTAAATGAGTTGCTAATCAGAAAGGCCTCAGGACAAAGGTAAGTGGGATAAATTCCTATTTACTGAATTAATATTACTGGTTCCCTGGGTCCCCTTCTTCTTTTTGGAAGCACTTCTGGCAGTCTGATTTGGGATTTTTATCTGGCACTGTTCTGAGACTGGGGCTTTGGGGCCAATATTAATTTTAGATCCCAGTCTGTGGAGATTAGTCAATTCTATGAACTCTAATGTAGTAGTTGAAATAGTTTTCAGGAGCAAAAGTGCTTGCCTATCTGATCCTTACTTTTCAGTACGAATTCCACCTTAACATTCTGTGTTAAGGACGCGTATGATTAATTCATTACCCAAGATTACAGCAGTATGCTAAAAGCTACCTGGAGGCATTTCTTTTGGTGTGAAATATTAAAGATTCAACATTTTTATCAGTGCACCTAATTCATATTCCTGAGCCTGTGGGCTGAGAAAGGAACTTGGAAATATTCAGTCATTTTTTTACCATCCGTTTGTTAAAATGTTTAAGGGGATTATTGCTTTAACTACCTCTTGATAAGAACAAGAACAACTCTGTTCAGGAAAGCTAAAATATAAAAACTAAAAAACATAGTGTCTCTTATTTATAAAAATGATACAAATCGGGTTTTGACAATAGTATACCTTGGGGTACTTGAACAATAGTACAACTAAAGGCTTTCCTGACAAAGAGGATGGCTAATACCTTATGATCACTAATAAATAAAAACTGAAATACACAATCCCATATGGAGTAAATATGAGAATACTCTATATTATCAGCTATCTCCTACTCTATATTATCAGCTTATCAGAGCAGGTTTGAATAAGAATTCAAAATTCTTCTGAGGTAGCTTCAGAAATACATTTGAATGCTTAGATTTAAGTCAAATGTGACTGAAATTCACCATTACTTTCAGTGAAATAACATCATACTATGAAGAATGAATTTAAAAGCTGGAAAAAGTTGGCAGCTTCAGGATTCTGCTCTTTCACTCCAGAGAAGGCCAGGATTGCTGAGCTGAGTTTTTGAGAGTCCAATGCAGAAAATGGTCTCAGTCTCAATTTTTGGTGATTAGGGAGAGATATAATTAGGCCTATAGTTAGATGATATTGCCTATTCTTTTTTTAAATCATAACATAGGCACAGAGAAGAATGTATAATATAAAATATATTTGCCAAGTTTTAAGAATTACTTTAAAGAAAACACCTGTAGAGTGGCTATTCATTCAAGAAATAAAACTAGCCACTCCTTACCTGCGTGCACCTTCTTCATTATCCAGAGGGGCTGAAAGCTATAACCTAATTATCGCCTAAGAATATGGGGAGGGGGAAGGGGGAGGAGAAGGGAGGGGGTAGATGGATGGAGAGAGCTTGATTGGAGGGATCACCTCTATGGTTTATCACAAAGAACAAGTGAATCTTTCTAAAAGTAGAACACAATAACCAAGAAAATGACATAAAGGCTATGTTAACCAGTTTGATGAAAATAGTTCAAATTGTATATGAAAACACCACACTGTACCCCAGGACCGTATTAATGTACATAGCTATCATTTAATAAAAAAAAAAAAAAGAAATATTTTCTAGAATCTCAAGTGGAATATTGATTTTGCTCTTTCAAATCAAAAGTCTTTGCGGAGCTTGAGATTATGTCAAAAGGGTCATTATTGACTAAAAATAAGACAACACGTTCTTCCCTGAAAGGCAAAAATTTAAAGATATATTGAAATCCCTTTGGGAGAAGTCTTTGAGAGCAAATCATCATGAGACCATGTAAGAATGCAAGTAAGGCACATATGTAGAAGCATTTTAAAGTCGATGGGTACCAAGTCAAATTCTGAGCACAATTGCACAATTACAGCACTGTACTAGGGTTCTCCAGACAAAAAGAACCAATAGGTTGTGCACATATGTAAGAGGAAATTTATTTTGGAAATTGGCTTCCATGCTTATGGAGGCCAAGAAGTCCCTCAATCTTTTGTATGCAAGCTGGTGAACCAGGAAAACCAATGCTGTAGCTTAATAAAAGTCCGAAGCCCTGAGAACTAAGACCACTGCTGTCCGGGGGCAAAGAAAGTGGATGTCCTAGCTCAGGAAAAGAGAGAATTTGACTTTCGTCTGCCTTTATGTTCCATTTAAGCCCTCAACAAATGGCCAACCCCATTAGTGAAGGCAGTCTTCTTTGCTCAGCCTGCAAGTTTAAATGCCATTCTTCCAGAAACATCTTCACAGACACACCTGGAAATAATGTTTTGCCAGCTATCTGGGCACCCGTTGGCCCAGTCAAGTTGACACATAAAATTAACCATCTTGAGCACCACGTGAATTTAAGACAGTATGGTGAGTGTTCTAGAGTGTGTGAATACTTGTTATTAAAATAATTGCTACACACACACAAAGTTTCTGTGGCAAACTACATTATTTTAAAAAACTTTCCTTTAAAGAGGTTTTCATCTCTTAAAGAAATACATAGCATAAAATGGTTCCCCAAGTACTTTGTCTAAAGATGGCCTTTTTTTGGAGAAATGGTCAAAGAGACTTGAGTTTTACAGATGCATAGGGAAAGGATATCCATATGTATATCATCAATCAAGTATTTATAGATCCCCAAGTCCAACTTAAGCTAGAATAAGACATTAGACATTAGAAAAAAAGACTTTGGAGCCACCAAAAGCAATCTGGAATGTGGTTGGGTCATGCTCCATAGAACTGGCCTCTTCTATGAACTAGGTGCCCTTTACAGGACACTTGATGTCTGAGCCTGAGATCAGGGTGATTAGCTCTGTGACCTTGAGTAAGGCAACCAAATTTTCAGAGCTTCAGCTTTCTCATGAGTAAAATAAAAGGTTCAAGTGGAATTATTCTAAATTAACTAAATCAGTGCCTTAATATTTTTTTTAAGAGTTGAAATATCTCATCCAGGCATTATGGTAGATACCTGTCTCCCCTTGTGAGACAGGGGCAGGAGGATCCCTGGAACCCAGGAATTCAAGGTTTCTGTAAGCTAGGCTGATGCCACAGCATTCTAGCCCAGGCAAAAGAGTGAGACTCTGTCTCAAAAATATAAAATAAATACACACATACATAAATGCCTTTTTAAAAAGTGAAATATCTGAGACAGACTGACTTGTTCTCAACAAAAATGATTCCAAACTAAAATAAATCAGACAGCAGATGTGTGACATTGTAATGTTGGATCTTTTCGTTTTACTTTAATATTTTGTTCTACTGATTTTTTTTTTTTTTTTGGCTGGGGCTGAGTTTGAACCCACCACCTCCAGCACCACTCACGTTCTACTGAATGCAACCACTTTCTCCAAGCCTCAGGTCACTCAGCACATGGTGGAATTTTTTGTTAGTCACTTTGTAGTTTTGCTAGTCATTCCTGGCAGGTGTGAGATGAAATGGAACCAAATTTCAGGATGGTTTAGCTAGGGCTGGTGTGCTTATTTACCAGATTGCTTTTCACCATACATAAATAATTAGTTAAGCCTTATCAGACCCTGAGGGTAATTTGTTGTCAAAATATTAATAATGTGTGTTTTTACATTTTAGTGTTAGCTCTCATTACATATTATTAATAGATTATTAGTATAAACATTTTAGGGAAAACTATTCAGTGAGATGTATTTTCTAACATTTTAATGGGGTAAGAAAAAAATGATCTTAAACTACTGAGCAATTATACACAGAACGTAAAGTTTAGAACATATAAAAATCTAGCTCATCCCATAAGCTGACCAGAGAGGGTATCAATAAATCAATTGCAAATTCTGAACTCCAAGAAAAGGCAGTAACAATATCCCATGGAGAATAATATGTGGAAAATAGGAAAATAGAAATGGAAAATATATACTTCAGTGTCTCCTTTACTTAGAGCAAAGGAAGTGAAAGCACCACAGTTTATCTTCTTTATTATCTTCTAATAATTTTGAATTATTAGAAGACTTCCAGATATGCTGGCCTTTCAGAAATCCTAGTCCCACCTTAGTTGAGGGAAGGATAGAAAGTGTAATAATTTGCATTTAACTAAAATATTCAACTACTAATTTTCTTTCTTCAGAACTGTGGTCGAAACATTATGTGCTTTGGGGAAAGGAAAATATCAGATCAATTAGTAATAAAGATCTGCTTTTATGCTGGAGTCATGGCTTTGGGGAATAAAGAGGAGATCAAGATGGATTTTCACAGTTGAGCACAGACAAGCAAGACAGATTGCTCTGGGATGGTTGATGGCTCTGCAAACATTGATGGAAAAAAAAAAAAAAAAAGCAAAACAAAACAAGCAATGATATTCCTAGAACGGATATTTACAAATGTAAATGCACTCAGCTTTCTTTGCTTGTCAGCACAGAGCACCTGGCACTAAGACTATTTGCTTCTCTGGATAAAGATCACCAGAGTGTACTATTAAGAGGAAAATATTAGAGAAACTCCATGAAATTTGTGATCTGAAATGAATTAAGAAAATACGATATGTTTACAGAGATTTCAGCAAAGGATCTTTTAATACTTCAATAATAAGATTGTCTATAGGCTTTGAGAGGACAAATGGAACACCAGGAGGTGAATTTATATTCCAGTGATATTATAAACCAAAGAAAGTGGGCAATGGAATTTCTGCTCTTCTAATTCCTCTCAGATTTGCTACAGATTTCTCCTTCCATATGGTATAAACAAGGAAATAAGTAGTTTCAGTTCTAGATTTTTAGCCATATGTGTTCTTTCTAGTTTTTTTTTTTTCTTCTCCCCTACGGAAAAGACGTGCTGTCTGTTTTATGGATTGAGGTATCATATCACATAAATAATTCATAAATTGCTGAGGATTATACCCCTAAGAGATGGGATGCACAGGTGAGCTGGTCAGATGGAGAGCAAGGAATGGTGTGCCAGGGAGGTGTGCTCATGTTATAAAGCTATATCCATTTAACTACCTGGTTATTTTGTATCATCACTGACTCACAGTATCACAAGTTTACTTCTTAATTGTTTGACAAAATAGGTTCTATGTTGAAGTTATAAAATAAAGCAGTGGTCCCCAGCCTTTTTGGCACCAGTGACCAGTTTTGTAAGAGATAATTTTTCTACAATCCAGGGGATGGGGAATAATTTCAGGGAGATTTAAGTGTGTTACATTTATTGTGTACTTTGTTTTTATTATTATGACATTATAATATATAGTGAAATAATTATACTACTCACCATTATGCACAATCAGTGGGAGCCCTGAATTTGTTTTCCTGCAACTAGATGGGCCCATATGGAGGTGAAGGAAGACAGTGACACCCAAAGTGTATTGCTGCTATGAAGCCTGCCACCAGATGCAGCTTAACTGTCACCTGTCACTCACTGATAGGGTTTTGATATGAGTCTGCAAGCAGCTGATTTGTTATGGACTCCGTGCAGTCAAACATCTCTGCTGATGATAATCTGTATTTGCAGCTGCCCCTCAGCCTTAACTGTAGGTGATGCCAGCAATAGGGAATGGCTGTAAATACAGATGAAGGTTCACTCCCCCGTCATTCACCTACCACAGTAAGTGAATGAGATCTTGGGGATAAAACCTGGGTAACTTCTACTTGGTGGGAGGGGAGCTGGCTACTGGTCGTCTCTCTTCTCTGAGTGACTGATAGACCTGAGTGTAATCATAGTAAGTTTAGTCCTAGCTCTGCATTTTAGGAGAATCTGTAGACTATTGTACTATAATAATTGTGAGTTCAATATTGCACAGAATTTTTATCATTGACTATAAAAGGAAAAACATGTCTTATTATCTGGTGAGAGGTTTGTTGTTTTTTTAATATGTGAATATAGATGTATGAGAAATATTCTTTGAGATTTCTTCTAGGGGTGGTGAAAATTTGTTTGTCAGCCTTCATTGGAAAGAAAAAAAACAAGTCTTGTGCAGAAGTGCACACTGGTTTCAGAGAGTGAAGGTGTAACCTGCATTTTAAAGATGGAGGAAAACCCTTATTTATGATGACAGCCATCGGCTCTAATCCAGAATGCACTAGACTTTATTGTCTTTTTAGTCATGTATTAATCAACAGGACAGAGATTTCCTGAATATTTAACTGTAATTTTAAAAAAAATTTTAATCAATATTTTTTCCAATTTGTCTTTATTATAAAACTTGAAATGAATAACTCAAGTTTAAAAAGTATGGCCCCTCAGTAACAAAATTATACTTGATAATGAAGCCAGATCATTAAAAATACATAAATTTTTAACTAACATAAGTTGTAGGTGCACATTAAAATTTTTTGAAAGGAGAGGGGACAAGCTTTATAATTACATGTCTCTCAGATAATCACTATTCAGTTTAATTTTTAATTATCTTTATTTTTTACCATTTTTGATAGATAAAATTAAAAATCTATGCTTGTATTTACATACTTTTAACACCAAAACTTAAGTCGTTCTTGTTTTGCAATATAATATTCATAACCATTTCTTTAGTGGCTACAGCAAGTTGATTAATACTTAATGTATTAATTTAATATTAATCAATCATTTCTTTAGTGTTGCACTTATACACAAAGGTCACCAAACGTCGCAAAATGCGTATTTAAATAAGCATTAGTCATCATTGGAAAATGCATTGTAGTTACTAAATAACAAAATGAATACAGTGCAGCTGAGGTATCACAGCAGGTGTTGGTCCCGAGGCAGGTGACTTAGTGCAAGCAGCACCTTGCTTTGCTTCCCCACGGCACCTGCTCTTCTTGTTGGTTTGACTTGAATTTCATGTTCTTCTGTCTCTGTTATCAGATCAGTAGTAAAGAGAGAAGGCTCTCCCATTTCTATCCACCTTCAAATTTTAGTGTTGCTTCTCCTTTCTTTTTGAAACTCCATTACAGTGCCCTCATGCTTCTGCACCCTTGCATGGTCTTTCTCTATATGAAACATGTAATAAATGCTTATCATATGAAAAATATATTTTTTAATGGGAAAAAAACTTGAAGGTAAACTTGGCAGTGATATGTCTGTCTCACATGTACATTCATCTTGGGGATCTAAAAGTGGACCAACTACCTCGTATTTCTACAAGGTGGCTGGGCTTACTCCCCGCCTCCCAAAAACAAGTGGGAGAAGAGCTAACCCTGCTATGATCAGTGAACTTCTTCTGACAAAGAATATATAGCACAGCCTTTTCCTACTATCATACAGAAGAAATAAGTTCTATGCATAACCAAGTTTGAGAATCACTGAATGCCATGGCCATCTCACAGAAATTTAAGTTACTTGGAGGACGAGGCTTAAAAAAGCCCTTCTTGGCTGGGCACGGTGGCTCATGTCTATAATCCCAGCACTCTGGGAGGCCAAGATGGGTGGATTGCCTGAGTTCCAGACCACCCTGGAAACTCAGAGAAAAGAGAAAGACCCCATCTCTAAAAATAGCTTGGTGTTATGAAGGCACCTGTAGTCCCAGCTACTTGGGAAGCTGAGGCAAAAGAATCTCTTAAGCCCAAGAGTTTGAGGTTGCTGTGAGCTGTGACCCTAGAGCACTCTACTGAGAGCAACATAGTGAGACTCTGTCTCCAAAAATAAATAAATAAATAAGCCCTTCTCTCTTGGTTTAACCTAGCACTTTCCAGACTTATTTCACCAGAGAACACTATTTTAAAGTTAAAACTTATTATTGATTGAAAAATCAATTGGATTGATTTACACATTCCACATGGTATATCAAATCATCACATTGTACCCCATAATGTATACAGTTATGCATTTAAAAAAAATTTTTTTAAGTATTCAAAGGAGAAGTAAAATCAATTGGATTGTCTGTAGTCAATTAAAACTGTGGTATCTCCGCCCGAAGAAACTGTTTTAAATGTATTGTTGAACTGGATACCTAAGGCTTCCAATGGAAAGCTTACCTGCCGCACAAGAACATATTTTAAGTTGACACATCTAAAAATGATACATTCCTTAATTTCTATTCCACAGTATTAAACATTGAACTGTTTACAAGGCCCTGGGTTTCACTTGAGCTTCTTCCACAACCTCGACCTTGATGTGGTCTCAACTAGGGGAGAACTAATAGTAAGAAAAATGTCATAACAATCCTACAGGTACCTTTGTGTGTTTTATCTTTGGGAAAGAGAGGGAAGATCTGTTTACAAGCAAAGGCTCCCGCATGGGCCGGGCAATAGAGAATGAGACTGGTCAAGGGACTAGGCCCCACTCCCCTGCAGGGTCTCCTTGGGCAGCCGTAGACTCTGAATCGTGGAGGGAAGGAGTCCCCTCTCCTCGCAGCCATCCCCAAATGGAGGAGCAGCTGCTGGGTATCAGACACGGCATTCCTTTCAACACAGGGGATTAAGGGGCATGTGGTAAGAGGATCTATTTCAAAGAGCTGGTAGAAGATGATCAATGATCTAGGAAATCAGAGTTGAAAAAGGAACATCAGTGCCTCGAAATGTTCCCTAGAGCTCTGACCCCATGAGGGTTTTAACTAAATGGCTACTTAGTTTATTGGATTTACCCACACAGCACATATTTAAATGAAATGAATGGAGGAAAGAACCTCGAAGCTACATGGCAGAAAAATGACAAAAAGCTTTCGAAGGTCAGGAAACGTAGCACAATCACTTTAGACGAGCCGGAAAATGAAATTCTTCTGGAGACCTTGTAGACCTGATTGTGCTATCAATTTTAAAATGGATATAGTGTCTTAGGAGGGCTGTGTTCCCTGCTAAGTGACGATGTACTGAATTATAACAGCTTTGGGCACTCACTTGAGAACTTAATGAATGAGTTACATGGAATGTTAATATTGTTAATACCAGAGAAATTATTTATTTATTACTATCATCACATGTTACAAAGTAGAGCTTCCAAAATCCTTGGTAAAAACAGCAGCAAAAAATTACCCTCACTTTTATTTCAGTGATTGTCTTGCACGTAGGAACCATCCAGCCATACTAGCGATACTGACCTAAAAGGAAAAGGTGACTAATTATAAGATTCATTCTAGCTCCCTACATTCTTTTCATTTAATCACTAGCCAATCTCATCATCTTTATATTCTCCTGCATAGTATGAAATAGCCCGACACAAAGGGCTTTGCATCTCTTTATGCAATTTAAAAACAAATGGCATATTTTCCCATGAACGAACACATCTTTTCATACCTAATGACCGTGCACTACACACCAAAAGAATTGGGTGAAGTGGAATTTTATGTATTTGACCATGATATGTTGGGAAGCCTTCCACTGAAGAACTTAATAATCTCTGGGGCAGGTGTATTTGTGTGTAGATGGATGGGTAGGTGGACACATCCTTCTCTATAGTGTTCGAATGTGTGTGTTGTGTGTGAGAGGGTAGCATATTATTATAATTTGAGGGGGCTACATTAACCACATGTCATAGACAGGGTGGTTTAAACAACAGAAATTTGTTTTCTCACAGTTCTGGAAGCTGGACATCCAAAAACCAGGTGTCACCAAGGTTGCTTCCTGCTGTGGCCTTGGCATGCAGATGGCCACCTTCTCACATGGGCTTTCCTCTGTATGTGAATCCCTGGCAATCTCTTTTTTGCATCCAGCTTTTCTATTCTTAAAAGTAGAACAATCCGTTTGGATAAAGGCCTGTCCTATCAGCCTCACTGGATCTTAATCACCTCTTTAAAGGCCCTATCTCACATATAGTCTCATTCTGAGGTACAGGGGTCTAGGACTTCGACTTGTGAATTTAGGGGAGACGCAGTTCAGTGCATAACACATAGTACACATAGAAATGCATGATCAGGAGGAAAATGTTATTACTCTCACCCGGGTTTATGGTTTTCCTCTATGTGTGAGCCATCATTTACACTGCTCAAGAGAGATGCCAGTGAAAGAAACCGTAAATCAGTTGACTTCCTAAAATTAGCTAACATCAGTCCACAAGAGAAGCTTTAGTCTAAACAGTGGATTAAAACTATTACTTTTGAGACTCATTTTCTTTCTTATTAAAATAATTATAAAACAAGTTATCACGCATATGCGGTTAATTAGAAAATGGGGGAAAAACATAAATACCATTTCTAAAAAAAAAAAAGTTACCTTGAGATGGGGCAGATGAGAACAAATTCTAGTAAGTATATTGCTTTAGCTTTGGAATAGCATTACAATGGTCCCCCCTTATCCACAGTTTCAATTTATATGGCTTTCAGTTACCTCAGGTCTGAAAATATTAAATGGCATCACCAATGGACGGGCCAGGAGGTTCCCCTTTATTGGGGGGTGATACTCACAACAAGAAGAAAGCCTCTTGGGTACATGGGGATCCTTAAACTTGCTTTTGGTTTCCCCTTTAAAAGGGGAAATCATTACTCTTTCCTAACAGGCCTTGTTCACCTTTGCTGTGGCTTCAAATTATCCTTTCTCCTTAGCAGACATGGTCTTCAAGCACTTCTTAGGAGTCTGTGAGAAGTTGACTAAAACATCTACATCTCAGTGCTTTTTTCTTTTTTTTAATTAGACAAAGCCTTACTCTGTCACCCAGGTTAGAGTGCTGTGGCATCACAACAGCTCACAGCAACCTCAAATTCCTGGCCTCAAGCAATCCTCCTATCATAGCCTCCCAAGTAGGTTAGACTATAGGCACTGACCACCGTGCCTGACTAATTTTTCTATTTTTGGTAAAGACAGGGTCTTATTCTTGCTCTGGCTGGTCTCAAACCACTGAGCTCAAGAGATCTTCCCGCCTTGGCCTTCTAGAGTGGTAGGATTACAGGCATGCACCACCAGGCCTGGCCTGAGTGCTTCTTCTTATCTCCTCCCACCAAAAAACGCCTATGAGGAAACCTTGCCTCTCCGATCACTGTGATCGTTTTGCCCGTGGTTAGTTATTTTTCCCCAACTACGCGCAGAATTGCCTGGTGCCCACCTGCCTTTCACTTGTCCAGGCACTCTCTCTGGGGCTCAATGTACTGCAGGGGCTGCCCTGAGATTTAAACATCACTGTGATCAGTTGGGATCCTGACAGAAAGCCAGGGCGGGATTAGGTCTCTCGTTATCCCTGGATGACACCATATTTTTTCAGTTACTATGTTTTTAAGTGCTGTTAAAGTGCACAATTTTAAGTGCACAATTAAAGGTTTGTTTCCTCTTGGATGGCAATTTTTTTCAGTAGATTTAGATTAACTTTATTTTTCTGAGACAGAGTCCCACTATGTCATCCTCGGTAGAGTGCTGTGGTGTCACAGCTCACAAAAACCTCTAGGGCTTAAGCAATTCTCTTGCCTCAGCCTCCCAGGTAGCTGGGACTGCAGGTGCCCACCACAACACCCGGCTATTTTTTGGTTGCAGTTGTCACTGTTGTTTAGCAGACTCCGACCCACCAGCCTCAGAGCATGTGGCCAGGGGCATAACCACTGTGCTACCGGAGCTGAGCCTAGGCCAACTTTAGATCCATGGCAGATCCACAGAGCAGGTCTGTTTTGTTTTGTTCAGCATTCTTGAGACTTGTATTGCTTTATCTCTGGTTCCAAAACTAGCATGTTTGATATTGTATACATGTAGAGTACAATTCAATCCATACAATGAATCAAATATACTAGAGCAAATATATTTACAGAAAGAAATGGCACCCCCTATGACCCTGCAAAGTAACTACATGTTTTTGAATAATGTTTGTTTGTTTGTTTTTTACAATTTTTGGCCAGGACTGGGTTTGAACCTGCCACCTCCAGCATATGGGGCCAGCGCTCTACTCCTTTGAGCCACAGACGCCACCCAGAATAATGTTTGTTTAATTAAATCTCTCCTGAGAGTAGAGAGAGAAGAACCTTATCTTTAGTTCTGCTATTATGCTATGCTTGCTTCCTTCTCTGCCTGTTTGGATACCCCCTTTTCCTGGACCATGGGTGGGAAACAGGACAGTAAAACCTAGATGAGGTTTGCTTGTTCTAACGAGGAAATCTCCTAAGCCTCACCTTCTAACACTGAATTCAGAATATCTATCCTTGATCCTATGCTAGACAGCTTGCAAACCCCTTTCACCATAAAAGCAGAGATAATTTTATTGAAGGCAGTTATTCTGAACAAATATTTTGGGGATCAACTCTTTGCAAGGCCCCATGACTGGAAACCCTATTTTATTCATTGGTAACAATTAGAAATTGAAATAGCTCAAGCAGTGAAAATAACATTAATTTTATAAAAAGGGCCTAACAGGGGGCAGTGCCTGTGACTCATTGAGTAGGGCACTGGCCTCATATACCAAGGGTGGCATGTTCAAACCCAGCCCAGCCAAACTGCAACAAAAAAAAATAGCTGGGTGTTGTGGTGGGCACTTGTAGTCCCAGCTACTCAGGAGGCTGAGGCAAGAGAATCGCCTAAGCCCAGGAGTTGGAGATTGCTGTGAACTGTGACACCACAGCACTCTACCAAGGGCAATAAAGTGAGACTCTGTCTCTACAAAAAAAAAGGGCCTGACATGGTGGCTCACACCTGTAATCCCAGCACTCTGGGAGGCCCAGGCAAGTGGATTGCTTGAGCTCAAAAGTTCAAAACCAGCCTGAAAAAAGTGAGACCCCCATCTCTAAAAAAAATAGCTGGGAATTGTGGTGGGTACCTCTAGTCCCAGCTACTTTGGAGGGTGAGGCAAGAGGATCCCTAGAGCCCAAAAGTTTGAAGTTGCTGTAAGCTATGATGCCAAGGCTCTCTACAAGGTGAAAATGTGAGACTTTGTCTCAAAAAAAAGAAACATTTTATGGAAAGGCATTAGGGATGGATGAAACAAAATTGACAAAATGTTGATGATTGTTGAAGCTCAGTGATGGGCAATGGAAGTTCACGGTTTAATGAATCTTTCATTGTGTGAAGAATCTTTCCCCTTTAAGCATGTTTAAAACTTACTAAACAAATAATTCCTTTTAATTATACATATACATACACAAAGGGTGCCCAAAAACCATATACAGGTAAAGAACTATATTAAAATTGTGACTCTCTGGCTCGGTGCCTGTGGCTCAATCGGCTAAGGCACCAGCCACGTACACCTAAGGTGGCGGGTTCAAATCCCCAGCCCGGGCCCGCCAAACAACAATGATGGCTGTAACCAAAAAATGGCCAGGCGTTGTGGCGGGCGCCTGTGGTCCCAGCTACTTGGGAGGCGGAGACAGGAGACTCGCTTGA
>CAUYQV010028078.1:0-22616 GCA_963574575.1 Galagoides demidoff | reverse complement strand
AAAATTATTGGAATTTCAGCTGGACAGAGGAAGCTTTTTAGGGCAAGAGAACAATCAAGTTAAGAAAGAACAATCCACCTGATTGTGTACGTTCACACAGAATCACTACTACTAAATTATTTTTTTTTTTTTTTTTTTTTTAGTGGAGACAGGGTTTTGTTCAGGCTGGTCTCAAACTCCTGAGCTCATGTGATCTATCTGCATCAGCCGCTTACCTAATATTATTTGCTTACCATACCTAATTACTAATCTGATTGACAGATGTAAATTATTTTTTTAAGGGGGAAAGAACAGAAAGGAACGGAGGGAGGAAATCTGGCAAACAGGAGAAAGGCCAAAATATAATTTGCCTTGGTGCTCAGAAAAGTGGTCTTGTATGTCTCCAGAGAGAAGAGTCTAGACCAGTGGTTCTCAACCTTCCTAATGCTGTGGCCCATTAATACAGTTCTTGTGGGTCATGACCCACAAGTTGAGAACCGCTGGTCTAGACATTAAGGCATCAGACATCATGGTTCAGTTACATTATCAACTAAACAGAATTTTGTTGGCTGGCCTGTGAACTTAAGCCTGTTTTGTTTGGGGTTATATAAACTTTTAGAACACAAGTCCCTCCTAAGCCAAGTGCTGCCTGCATTAGAACACATTGGGGGGTGGGGAGAAAGGGTCTTGCTATGTTGCCCAGAATGGTCTCAAACTCCTGGTCTCAAGTGATCCTTCAGTCTTGCTCTCCCAAAGAGCTGAGATTACAGGTGTGAACTGCCACAACTAGCCCTGCTTGCAATTTTAAGGCAAAATATGTCTTGGCATATAATGCTTAGTTCTGAGCCTCAATACTCAAAACATGCTCACCCAGAGCAGCCAATTCTTACAGAGTATTAAATACCCATGTTATCATCTAAATGGGCCGTTGACCTAGCAAGGTTTGAACAGGTTAATTTGCAGAGAGTTTTGGGAACTCAGGGAATGCTAGTCACAGCAATCTTCCTATGGAACATCCTATCCCCTCATCTTAAACTTAGGCCAATAACATCAAAACACTGACGCTAACCAAAGCTTAAAAACATCCTATTTACTACACACATAAGCAGGCCCATTATTTCCTCCAAATGTCATTTCATTTCTAACCTGACACAGATTCAAAGTAGCCTAGTGAATTCTAGGATCTCTTATTTCACCTCTTAGTCCACATTTCTTAAACACATTGCCTACCAGTCCCAAAGGCTTAACAATTCCTCAGCACCTCAACAGTCAAGTTCCAAAGCTGCAGTTTTTTCTTCAAAGCCCTTGGATATTAATATACAGCTTCCTTCGTTGGAGGATGGGTTAGTTTCCCAAATGTGTCTTCTGATCCCTAAGGTATACATAGGCTCTCCACCCATCAAAATGCTAACTGTCTTTTCAAAGCTGTGCTAATGCTTGTGTTTGGGGAAGAATTCTGGGGCCTCCTACCTGGCAGGTTACAAAATACACAAAATTCATTAGGTCTATAAAAACACTAGTAATTCTTAAAATATACTTTGGATGATATGTGTGTATAATGGAATTTTTAAAAAGATAATAGTTATAGAGATATGGTTCTTAACTAGGGGCAATTTTGTCACCCAGGACACACAACTGAGGAGAGTGGTATTACTGATGCGTAGTAGGTAGAGGCCAAGGAGAATGCTAAATCTCACACAGGCAGGCACCCAAAACAAAGGATTATCTGGCCCCAAATGTCAAGGCTGAGAATGTTGTTTTAGACCACTGGCTTTGACTTAGAGAGAGGTGGGCTTGAAGTATGGCACTGTTCTGTGGTAGCTATGTGACCTTAGGCAATTTCTCAACAGCTCTGGGCCCAAGTTTCCAATTCTGTAAAATATTACTGAAGTGAGGATTAGATGCAGAAATGCATGTAGGTAGAACAAAACTGCTGGTGCAATATAATCTGCACCTTTAATCACATTATTGTGTTTGGTGGGTATGCTGGATGTTTGTTGTACTTTCTCTGCAGGCCCCTTGAAGTCAGAATCACTAAATATGTAATACAAGTAGCTTGAAACTTTTTTCTACAAAAAAAATCAAATACTGAGTATCCACTGCGGATCAAGCACTGTGTAGCCACTCTTAACTTTCTCCATTTTATACCTGTCAATCCTCAACTGACAGGCATCTATCACCTCCACTGGAAAACAGGGCATAGATTGGTTGTGCACAAGTTGCAACTTGTCCAAAGTTAAACAGTTAGGGGAGAACCATCTTGTTTTTAAGTCTGTGTAAGCAAAACTTCAAGACCCTAAATAAACAGGTACACCTCAGAGTTTGGGGTATAAATGTTATACACAGAAACATTATGGACTGACTTACAAGTGTGTCCAAACTGGGGCCCACGGGCCCCATGCTGATTTTGTGAGGTCTTTTTGTTGCTTATCTTCAATGTTAGATAAACACAGTAAGGACACACCAACCTTCTTTTGCTAATCAGCTCTCATTAATTAGTGTTTGTGCATTCATTGTGTGGCCACAGACAACTCTTATTCTCCAAGTGCTTAAATCCTCTTGATCATTCTCCTCCCCACACAATCACCTCTTGATTCCCAAGCTAGGGACTCAACAACTCCCACCTTCCTAAAGTATTCTAACTTCAAACAGCCTGTGGTCCATTAAACCCGAGTCCCTCTTCCACGCTCTAAGTTTCTCTGCCTCCTCTCCCTACAATGCTAACTCACTCAAACTCTCACCCCATCCCTGCTCCCAATGCCATCATGCTCTATCAAATGCGTGCGGGGCCGCCCTTTCCGTGACTGGTCATTTTGACCACATACCGCCTCGTATTACCACTACGTGCGTCCATTTTTCAATCTTACGACAGTTTTTCCTCTCTTTTAATTAAGGGTGTATGTTCGTCTTTACAGCACCGCATCCCGGAAAGACCACTCAAAAACGAAATGCTTCGTAAATGACCGAAGCTTTATGAGCGAGAACGACGACAAAAGGGCTGCTGCAGGTACACCCGCTGAAGGCTAATGAGCGGAGGCCTAACCCGAGAAGTGGCCCAGAGCACCTGCTCCGCACCTTGTGCTGGAAACCCGGCTGGGTACGGAGGTACCGCTGGGCTGGACCCGCCTGGCCGGCTGCCCCGACGCTGCCCCACCCAACCCCGGAGAGCGCCCGCGGCCACTGCAGCCCGCGTTCGGTCTAAAGGCTTCTACGCCGGCTCTCCCGGGCTCGGAGAGCAGGGTGCGTGCCTGACGACCAGCTGGGACACCCGAGAAAGAAGATTCTCGCCCTTCCCGGGGAGCACATGGCACAACCGCTAAGCTCGCGCAGGCGCAGAGCCACTGACACGCTGCTTTCCCTCATTTCACCGCGAGTGTGTCCCGGTCCCGTTACCTTAAGGGCCTCCAGTCCCATAAGACGAGACTTGCGGTCCTGATCCTTGATGATGAGGAAAGGGCGCCCATATTCATCGAAGGCGAGGGTCCCCACCGACGCCATGGTGCAGCAGCCGCACGAATTACTTCCTCGCAACCGGCGGAGACCACCCCGGAACCGACGACTCGCCTTCCTGTAGCGGAAGGGTTCAACAGCTGGCGCATGCGCAGTACGCAGGGCGCGAGACTTATGTTTCAACCGAGACTAATTTCACGCTAGATAGTACCTTCTGGAATCAGCGGCCCCCTGGCAGCTTCTACCATTCAAGAAGCCGTAGGGGGGGAGTTTGAAAACACTAATGAGAAGTTTCAAAACCAACAAGTTAAAAGCAGATTGAGTTTAATCATTTTTCTTAAAACTGCACAATTGATATTTTTTGTACAGTAGATCCTAGGGAGGAGTTCATTTACTTACAGCATTCTTTTCTCCCTTCTTCCCACCCCGGGCTATGAGAAGATGGTAGAATCCACTTCCTTTATTAGAAAAAAAAAAAAAAAAAAAAAAAAAAACCCTTGTGGGAAATCTCGCGATGGAGGGCGGAGGAGGTGAGGCCGGCGCGGCCCTGCGGGCTGCTGTGGGCGCGGGGAAGGCGGCGGGCGCGGCCTGGAGCTCGCGGGGATCCGAGGACGCGGCCGTCGAGTCGCGTCAGGAGCGGGCGGCAGTGGGAGCCCCGCTGGCGGCTTCTCGGGCTCGCAGCGGGGCATTAGGTGCACGGTGCGTCCGGCCGCCGCTTCCCAGCCCTGCTCAGCCCCTTCTTCGGATCGGGGGCTTCTGAGGCGTTTGCTGGTCCTCGTCTCCATCTGCCGGGGCCTGTTTTGAGTGCTATTGGGCAACATCTCAGTCTCTAGCACCGTCTTTGGGCTTATTGCAGTCACTCTGCTCGTTTGGAATCGTAGCTCTGCCACTTTCACTAGCTGTCCTTCTGCCTTGATGTTTCCCTGTCCGCAAAAATGGCTGCATAACAGGTGTACCCGCCGTCCAGGCTTCCTATAAGGATTCAGGGAGAACAGTGTCTAGATCTTAACAAGCCGTGTTTTAAGAGTTTGTTACATAAATCCTCATTTTGCTCAAATGATCCAGAAGTCGTCCAAGGTTAGGTACAGGTAGTAAGAGACAAAGTTGCACAGCCTGGTGCTGCGAGTCCCACTCTTAAGTCTTGAGTGCCTCAGAAAGCTTTCTGGGCACCTGCAACTAGTGAGTGCCCTATCCTCTAATTCCGTATGCTGTTCTTCAAAGAGCACGAACCAATTATTTTATAGGTTTAGACTTAGTGGATTTCTGCGGATTTCTAGCCTCTTCACCCCTACTGCCATGAGACAGTGACTTACCCTTTTTTGTGTTATTCCATCCTTGGTTAGGTACTCGATAAAGGCTGCTTCAAAGTCAAGAACTGAGGTTTGGAAGACGTTACCACGTAAATCTAATATGACTATATCGTTAGCTCTGCCAAGTAAAAAAATGTATCCATTTTTATCGGTGAAAACAGTCTGTCAACATCCAAGTCTTTCTACCAATTATTTTAATTGAACGTGTGTCGAGTCACAAGACTATTGAATGGACTTCCATCAGGGGTGCTGTTTGGAACAGTTCTATTAAATAAGAGCTTCAGTGGCCACTGGCTGTTGAATAGTTGGTGATCAGTTAACCTCTGCTAATGCTTGGCCCACTTAAACCCTGTAGACTCAAGAGTGATGCTCCACTGATGTTATAAATTTTAGTCAGGTCTCGTTTCACTTTAGTTTTGCCAATTGAATGTTTCCTTGCTCAAAATGGTGACTTCTCCAATCCATTTGGCTCCTTGAATTGCTGTGCAAAATAGAAGATGTCAGGTGGCATCCCCTGATAGTTTATTTCCTGTCAAAACTCCAGTGAGCAGGCGGATTTTTCCTAAAATTAATAGCAGATGTATATCAAAAGGACATAAATGACATCAGACTAGGACAAGAAAGGCTTCTTTTTTTTTTTTTTTTTTTTGAGATGGAGCTTCAAGCTATCCCCCTGGGTAGAGTGCCATGGCATCACAGCTCATAGCAACCTCCAACTCCTGGGCTCAAGCGATTCTCCTGCCTCCGCCTCCAAAGTAACTGGGACCACAGGCGCCCGCCACAATGCCCGGCCATTTTTTGGTTGCAGCCATAATTGTTTGGCGGGCCCAGGTTGGGGATTCGAACCCACCACCTTAGGTGTACATGGCTGGCGCCTTAGCTGATTGAGCCACAGGCGCCCAGCCAAGAAAGGCTTCTTAAGGGACAAAAGAATACATGTTAAGGGACATACATATGTGCTATAATTATTAAACCGTATGCATATGCAAGTGCACAGCTCTTTGTGGAATTCAAATATAAACCCTAACTTTATTTATTTATTTATTTATTTATTTATTTATTTATTTTGAGACAGAGCCTCAAGCTGTCCCCTGGGTAGAGTGCCATGGCATAGCTCACAGCAATGTCCAACTCCTGGGCTCAAGCGAGTCTCCTGCCTCAGCCTCCCAAGTTGCTGGGACCACAGGTGCCCGCCACAACGCCTGGCTATTTTTTTTCAGTTGCAGCCATCATTGTTGTTGGGCGGGTCTGGGCTGGATTGGAACCCGCCACCTTAGGTGTACGTGGCTGGCGCCTTAGCCACTTGAGCCACAGGTGCCAAGCCTAAACCCTAACTTTATTTATTTTTATTTATTTATTTTTTTGAGACGGAGCCTCAAGCTATCCCCCTGGGTAGAGTGCCATGGCATCACAGCTCATAGCAACCTCCAACTCCTGGGTTCAAGCAAGTCGCCTGCCTCCGCCTCCCAAGTAGCTGGGACCACAGGCACCCGCCACAACGCCCGGCCATTTTTTGGTTGCAGCCATCATTGTTGTTTGGCTGGCCGGGCTGGGGATTCGAACCCGCCACCTTAGGTGTACGTGGCTGGTGCCTTAGCCAATTGAGCCACAGGTGCCGAGCCTAAACCCTAACTTTAAATACTTGAGTGGTCATAATTTCAGACAGGACCTTTCTTTCTGCCTGGCCTTTTTCCTTTGACTTAAACTTGGATAAGAGACCTGTATACCTTTTTGTACATGTTAGGCACTGTCTCTAGCTTCAGCTGTTCCAAACATGTCACTGAAATCGTTGAAGTTTTTAGCCCATTATCAGAAGTTAATAACCAGGCAGAGCCTGGAGACAGAAGTTATCGTCACCCTGTCATTTTAAGGAGGGACTCCTAGGTGTTTAACAAAAGAGGCCTGTGGCCACCACAGCTCTTCTTTAATAGAAAGGCTAGTTGTTCCAAAGAGCACACTTGATAGAAATCTCTTGCTGTTTATTTACATTAAATAGTCTTGTGACTAGTTCAATTTAAAAAATTGGTAGAAACTGTCTTTTTTTTTTTCTTTTGTTGAGACAGAGTCTTACCCTATGCCCCTGAGCAGAGTGCAGTGGCTTGGTAGCTCATTGCAACCTCAGACTCCAGCTTGTGGGCATCCTGCTGCCTCAGCCTCCAGAAGCCCCTGGGGTTACAGGTGCCTGGCTGGGTTTTTCCATTTTTTGTATGAGTCAGGGGTCTCACTCTCCCTCAGGCGAGTCTCAAACTCCTGAGCTCCAGCGATTCTCCTCAGCCTCCCACAGTGCTGGGATTACAGGTGTGCGGCACCATGCCTGGCGGTAGAAACTGTCTTGATTCTAGTTTTGAATGTTCAGGGAGTGTATTTTCACTGATAAAAATGGGTACATTTTTTACTGGGTGGAGCTAACAATGTAGTCATATTGGATTTACATGGTTACTTCTTCCAAAGCTTAGGCAATGGATCTTGTTTCACCAGTACAAATATTTGTGAGGTCAAAAGATTTGAATACAAACTTAGAAAGTTCAGTGATTTCTTCAAGGGACATATTACTGGTGTTGCTGTCTTAAAAATACAAACATTGTGGTTTCCTCAGAAACTTTCATGGCAGTACAGGTAGAATAAAAGATACACTCAGCCTGGTATTCTAAGACCTTTCTGCTTATCTGCTAACTCTGTGTTCAGAAAAGGCTTTCTTCACCTTCCTTGCCTTGAGTCCAAGGCTCCTTTCTTTTGCCTCCATCTCAAATTCTGTCTCTCTGCTAGTACCATATTGCTCCCATCATTGATATCAGCCTCCTAGCTTGGTATGAGAGGTAATGAGTGGGTAATAAAATGTGGTATATCCATGTGGCATATCCAAATCCACTGCCCCCACGTTCTCACATATTTTGTTCATGTATAGCATCTCTCGCAACCTAGCCTGTGTCTGCCTCAACTGGACCCCGCCACCTCACAGGCTTGGGGATTGAAGGGTACTTGTATACACGGGTGAGATTGAGTTTGGATCATCTGTCTCCTGTTTATTTAATAACACAGTGAATGAGTAGGTCATGAAATGTGGTATATCCTTGCAATGGAATATTTTTCAGACATAAAAAGGATTAAAGTACTGATGTTAGGTACAGCATGGATGAATCTTTTAAGATGTGCTCAGTGAAAGAAGTCAGTCATAGAACAATACTACATACTACAGGATTCTGCTGCTGTAGGCCCAGAATAGGAGGTTTTATGGACATGAGTAGATTAGTGGTCGAGGGGGGAATGGAGGTGATAGCTGAGGGATGGGGGTTTCTATTTGAGGGGACTCTCAACATGTGAAAATGCACTGAATTGCACATGTTAAATGGGTAAATTACATGTGTATGAATTGTATTTCAATAAAGCTGTTAAAAATTTAGCCCTTCAGCTAAAATGGTAACGAGAATAAGCAATTAGTTAATAGTTAATCACTTAGTCTTTCAGGCTTGTGCTAAGTGCTTTGCGTGGTTTACTTTTTCTGTGAACTTCTGCAGAGAGCTTTACATGTACCTGTACTTGTAACTGTTCTAACAATCCTACCAGGACAGTATCACTGTTGCATCTTTCTTTTTTTTAAGTTTTGAGTCGTGGTTAAAACAAAATAATTATTTCTGAATCCTACTGGTGAGATAAGTTGGGAGACTTCAGAACTGTGTGATTCCAATCCTCTTAACCACTGTACTGTACAATTGGAATGCCCACAGGATAATTTTATACAAGGCATGACAAATGTGCCTTGACTTTTCTTAAATATAAGCCTACTACCATAGCCTATCCGGGCGTGTCTGTCCGTCATTTTATTGCCCTTTGCTTTATTGTACTTCACAGAGTACGTTTTTTGTTGGCACCGTTTTTTCTAACAGCATGTGGTCACTTCATGTCTCTGTGTGACATTCTTGCAATATGTTATACTTTATCATCATTGTATCTGTTATGGTGATCAGTGATCTTTGATGTGACTACTGTAATTGTCTTCGGGTACCACAAGCTGTGCCTGCCTGTAAAAGGCGATGAACTTGATAAGAGACTGCTCTGCTGACCAGTTCCCCCTTCCCCTTCCTGTGGCCTCCCTGTTCCCCGAGATGCAACAACACTGCAGCTAAGCCAATTAACAACAGTACAGTGGTCTTTCGTTTTAAATCAAAAGCTGGAAATAAGATTAAGTTTAGTGAGGAAGGTGTGCAAAAGCTAAGATAGGCTGAAAGCTTGCACCGAACAGTTAGCCAGGGTGTGAATGCAAAGGAAAAGTTCTTGAAGGAAATTAAAAGTGCTACCCCAGTGAACACATGAATGATAAGAAAGCAAAACAGCCTATGAGGAAAGGTCGGGTGTTCTGGACAGAACGTCAGACCGGTCACAACATACCCATATGCCAAAGCCTAATCCAGAGTGAGGCCCTAACCCTCTTCAGTTCTGTGTAGTCTGAGAAAAGTGAGGAAGGTGCAGAAGGAAAGTTGGAAGTGCACAGAAGTTGGTTTATGAGGTTTAAGGAACCACACTATCTCTGTAACATAAAAGTGCAAGGTGAAGCCACAAGTGCTGATGGAGAAGCTGCAGCAAATTACCCAGAAGACCTAGCTAAGATCAATGATGAAGGTAGCTGTCTATACTAAATAACAGATCTTCAGTGTGAGTGTAACAGCCCTCTATCAGAAGAAGATGCCATCTAGGACGTGCATAGCTTGGGAGAAGTCCATGTCTAGCTTCTTTGTTATTTGGGGCTAATGGAACTGATGTCTTTCAGTTGAAGCCCGTGCTCATTCTCATTCTGAGAATCCTAGAGACCTTAAGAATTATGCGAAGTCTACTCTGCCTGTGATCTATAAATGGAACGACAAGCCTGGAAGTCAGGACGTCTGTTTATAGCATGGTTTGCTAAATAGTTAAAGCCCACTGTTGGGACCTACTGCTTCAAAATAAAGATTTCTTTCAAAATATTTCTTCTCATTGATAATGCACCTAGTCACCCAAGATCTCTGATGAAGATGTAGAAGGATTTAGTCTGTAGCCCATAGATCAAAGAGTAATTTTGATTTTCAAGTCTGGTTATTTAAGAAATACATTGCTTAAGGCTATAGCTACCACAGATAGTCTTCCTCTGATGGTCCTGGGCAAAGTATATTGAAAACCTTCTGGAAAGTATTCACCATTCTAGATGCCATTAAGAAGACTTGTGATTCATGGGAGGAGGTCAAAATGTCAAAATTAACAGGAGTTTGGAAGAAGTTGATGGATGACTTTGGCAGATTAAAGGCTTCAGTGGAGGAAGTCACTGCAGATAATGGTGGAAAGAACAAGAGAATTAGAATTAAAAGTGGCACTTGAAGATGTAATGGAAATGCTGCAACCTTGGGATAAAACTTGAATGGATGGGGAATCGCTTCTTATGGACGAGCAAAGGAAGTGGTTGCTTGAGGTGGAATCTACTGGTAAAAGATGCTGTGAATCTTGTGGAAATGACAACAAAATATTTAGAATATTCCAGAAACTTAGTTGACAAAGTAGTGACAGGTTTGGAGAAGAGTGAGTCCAATTTTTTTTTTGCAGTTTTTGGCCAGGGCTGGGTTTGAACCCGCCACCTCTGGTATATGGGGCCAGCACCCTACTCCTTTGAGCCACAGGTGCCGCCCAATTGAGTCCAATTTTGAAAGTAGGCTCTATTGTGAGTAAAATGCCATGAAACAGGACTACACAGTACAGGAAAATCTTTCATGAGAGAAAGAGTCAGTCAGTGTAGCAAACTTCGTTGTTATTTTATTTTATGAAATTGCCACAATCACCCCAGCCTTCAATAACCACCACCCTGCTTGGTCAGCAGCCATCAACATTGAGGCAGGCCCTAAGCAGTGAAAAGATCGGGACTCAGTGAAGGCTCAGATGATTGTTAGCATTTTTCTGCAATAAGATGTTTTAAAATTAAATTATGTACATTGTTGTTTTAGACAATGCTATTGCATGCTTAATGGAGTACAGTATAGTGCAGGTATAACTTTTATATGCACTGGGAAACCAAAATGTGTGTGGCTGGCTTTTTTGTGATATTCCCTTTATTGCAGTGGTCTGGAACCGAACCTGAGAAAGCTCCAAGACAGCCTGTCATTTTCCCCGTGCAATGCCAGAGTTGTAACTGGAATTATGTAAAGCTTTTGCTTTCTGTCAAACACTATCAGCTTTGCCATTCTGTTTCACCTTTCTCACTAGCCCCAGTAGCACTGCCCCCCCCGCCCCCGGAGTTAGTTTTCTGCTATGCAACCAGTTTTAAAACTCACTTTACAGGGTCTCAGGAATCAAGAAGAGCAAAGCCATGCTGAGGGGAGGATGCTGGCGGTTGGCCAGTGCCCTGGAGTGTGACCACTGTGGGGTGCCAGCATGCCAGCCTGGTGTTCATGGTGTGGCTGGCAGAATAACGGCCCCTCTCAAAGATGTCCATGTTCTAATCCCTCTAACCATGTAGATATGATTAAGGATCTTGAGATGGGAGATTATTTTTGATTATCTAGGTGGGTCCAATGTCATTGCAAGGGTGTCCCCATAAAGAAAGAAAGAAAGGCAGGAAAGTGGGGTGAAGGGTGTCCCTATGGAGCAGACAGAGGTTTGGGAGATGTGTGGTCCAAAGCCAAGGAAGGTGGAAGAAACAAGGACATCAGTCCTGCCCTAGAGCCTCCAGGAGCACAGCTCTGCCAGCCACTTGAGACTGACCTCCAGAACTGTATGATGGTAGATGTCTGTTAAGTCGCTGAGTTTGTGGTAATTTATTTTTTTATTTTTTTGAGACAGAGCCTCAAGCTATCCCTCTGGGCAGAGTGCCATGGCATCACAGCTCACAGGAACCTCCAACTCCTGGGCTCAAGCAAGTCTCCCGCCTCAGCCTCCCAAGTAGCTGGGACCACAGGCGCCCGCCACAACGCCCGACCATTTTTTTTTTTTTTTAGCTGTAGCCATCATTGTTGTTTGGTGGGCCCAGGCTGGGGATTCGAACCCGCCACCTTAGGTGTATGTGGCTGGTGCCTTAGCCAATTGAGCCACAGGCGCTGAGCCTTTTTGGTAATTTCTTATAGCAGTTACAGGAAACCGTGAACTGAGTGCCGCCCTGTGCTGTGTACTCTACCCGAATCCCTTGTTTCAGCCTGACAGCAACTCTGTGAGTCCCACTTTGCAGAGGAAGAAGCCCTAGGTGAACAAAGAGAAGGGATTCTGGTCACACCGTTAGGAAGGTGGCCAAGCTGGAGTCTTCCTCATACCTCCTGTGCTGGGTTCACCATTAATCAATTTCAACATCATTTTAAATCAATATCAGTTTCAGAAACTTGAGATCCCATTAAGAAAGCATTTTAAAGGATAAAATTCAAGAGGAACAGATTTAGGCTACCATTCATTTCTCGGTACTCAGTGATTGGAGTTTGTTTGCTTTATTCCATACTTATGGTAGTATTGAAACAATTATTTTATTTCTTATTCTTTTTGGATCTGCCTTAAAAATCTCTGTATCAGCCTAAGCAAGAGTAAGACCCATCAAAATACAAAGTGATTAGCCAAGCTTGGTGGCAGGCATCTATAGTCCCAGCTACTCTGGAGGCTAGCCAGGAGGATCGCTTGAGTCCAGGAGTTTGAGGCTGCTGTGAGATATGATTCCCCTATACCCAGGGGAAGGGAGTGAGACACTTAAAAAAAAAGTCTCTTTATTACCATACTTTTTAAAGATGTTTGGCAAAATCTGCTTTTTGTCTTCTGTGTTACTTTAAAATTATATTTGTGCAGTGGGATTACAGATGCCAGACCAATTTTGATATGGAATCCTTTCATCCTATTTGAAATGGGATAATAATTATGTATTTTTATGCTTATTTGTTGGTGAGGCTTTGTTTATTCAGAATGTAAAAATGTGAAATTCATGGTTTAAACTTGTACTAATGGATATTGAATTATACATTACCAGATAAGTTTGAAAACATTGTTTTCTAAGGATGACTCCTAGACAAACAAAAAATCATTATGTTATAAAGAAAGGATTTCAGTCTTCTAATAGTATTGAATAATTTTTCCCCAAACACTTTATACTGGAATTTAGACCTCATTGTGGGATCCTACGCTTGTCGCTTAGTGTACTCAGCAAAATTATGCATCTTTAAAAAGCACAAGTTGGGTGGCGCCTGTGGCTCAAAGGAGTAGGGCACTGGCCCCATATGCTGGAGATGGTGGGTTCAAACCCAGCCCTGGCCAAAAACTGCAACAGAAAACAAAAAACTTGAGTTTATTTGTCCATAAGAATTTATAGAAAAAAAAGTGCTATCTTGGATCTCAGATTTGGTGCTACATAAGAATCTTCTGCTTGCCCTCCCTCTAGGTGTACACCCAGGAACGCCTAAAGAGGAAAGTCGGCCACGGCATGTTTCACCTGCAAGTTCTGAAGGCAGCAGTTTGAAGAAAAGCCATTGGGGGTTCTTAATTACTGGGCTGGTGGGTGGGACTCTGGTGGCTGTGTATGCTGTAGCCACACCGTTTGTAACACCAGCCCTCCGAAAAGTCTGTTTGCCTTTTGTACCTGCAACTACAAAGCAGATTGAAAATGTCGTGAAAATGCTGCGATGTAGAAGAGGATCCCTGGTAGACATTGGCAGTGGCGATGGACGGATTGTGAGTTTTGCTAAAATACTTTAAGGTTTGGAAACAGAATTGTTAAAACATAAGATAGTGAAACTCCCTAACTTAATATTTCATTGTGTCACATCTGTTAGCCCAAGAATACCAGAGATATTCCCAGGTATTTTATTTTCTTTGTAGCTGTTGTAAGTGGTATTGAGTCCTTGACTTGACTCTTAGCTCCGTTTTTTTTTTTTTTTTTTTTGCAGTTTTTGGCCAGGGCTGGGCTTGAACCCAGCACTTACAGCATATGGGGTCAGCACCCAACTCCTTTGAGCCACAGGCGCTGCCCAGCTCCATTGTTTTTAACATATGTACTTTGATTGTGTAACCCCAGACTTTGCAGAATTTATCAATTCTAGGAGTCTTTTGTTGGAATCGTATTTTCTGGATACACGATCATGTCATCAACAGACAGGGATAGTGTAATCTCTTTTTTCCCTATTTGGATGCCCTTTATTTCTTTCTCTTGCTGATTGCTCTGGCTAGGACTTCCAGGACTATGTTGTTCAGAAGGGATGACAGCAGGCACTCTTTCTTGCTCCAGTTCTTAGGGTGAATGCTTTAAACGTCTCCCCATTCAGTATGGTGTTGGCTGTGGTTTTATCATGTATGTCTTATGAGCTAGGTTCCTTTATGCCTAGTTTGTTGAGGGTTTTTATCATGAAAGGGTGCTGGATTTTATTGAATGCTTTTTCTGCATTTGTTGAAATGCTCATATGGTCTTTGTTTCCATTTCTGTTTATGTGGTGAATCATGTTCATTGATTTGCGTATGTTAAGCCATGCTTTCCTCCCTGAGATGAAATCCACTTGATCATGGTGAATTATCTTTTTGATGTGCTGTTGAATTTAGTTTGCTAGTATTTTGTTGAAGATTTTTGCATCTATGTTTAGAGATACATTTTTAAATGGTGTCTTGAATAAAGGAGATACTTTGGATTGGATGTTTTAGGATTATAAACCATAAACAAGACGTATTTGTATAATTTGACCATGTAAGTTGATTTTTTTCTTCTTCTTTTGAATAAATCCTGGCCTCTCTTCACAGGTCATAGCAGCTGCAAAGGAAGGATTCACGGCTGTTGGTTATGAGTTAAACCCATGGCTGGTTTGGTATTCCAGGTACCGTGCTTGGCGAGAAGGTGTGCATGGCTCTGCCAAGTTTTATATTTCGGATTTGTGGAAGGTATGTAAGGCAAAGAATGGCGTTAGAGGAATCCAGTGGAAAATTGTGTTGTTCATAACGACTGTGACTTAAAACTGAAAAACACTGAAAAATAATTAAAATCCGAGTAGCTATTTTGACATGAAATATGTACACATTTTAAATTGATAGATTTTACAGATAGACTGTTTCAGAGTAGAGGTTTAAGGTTTCCTACATGATGCATCATGTGAATTCCAAGAATTTATTTGCTAAATTAAAATGTACTCATTTCTCTTTATTACAAAATAATGAGATTTTCCATCTCATTTGGAAATCTTATAAATTATTCTTGAAAAATGCCAGACCTTTCTGTGTGTGTGTGTTTGACACAGAGATGGGTGATAGAGAAAATAATCCACCAGTCGTACTGTGACAGCTATTTCTTGTCCTCATAAAGCATGAGATGTTACTTCCAAACTTATTTGTACTCTAAAAAGTACCCTGTAATTTTGTTTTAGGGCCCATGATATGCTTTTTCTTAAATATGAATTTTCCATTCGTATTTGTTCTCAGCTGCTCATGGAAGTTCACTTGCGTTCTCCTTGTGATGTTTCTCACCATGTATACATAAATGCTCTCTCTGCAGAGTGAGTAGGAATTTTATTGGGCAATAAGAATTTTGACTGGCAGAGTACTTTCACTCCCAATTTTTCAACTGAAGACTATTTTATTGCATTCTTACACAATATTTTAGAGAAGAGGAGGAGACTAGAATTTTCACGATGGTTCACTAATAAGAAAACAGCTGGTCCTAAAGTCTCATGTGTTTTTATGAAGCTGGCTTGGTGTAGAGTGGGAGTGAATGGTCCAGGAGCCACCGGCTTGACCCGCCGCAGCTGGTCACTGGGGCCTCACTGGCCTTTCTGACACTCGACTTTGCCAAACTCAACATTTGGCGAAATGAAATATTGCTAACATTTTTGTGAAACAAGTTTCATGTTTCACTTTTCACAATTCACCTACCGATTATCTCCTCATCCCATTTAGGTGACTTTTTCGAAGTACTCAAATGTTGTCATTTTTGGTGTGCCGCAGATGGTGAGTACCCACTTTCCTGTTCTGTGTTTGGGTTAGGTGGTGTCAAAGGTCTTTCCAGGCCCCAAAGGATGGCCTCCCAGAGAGTTTAGGGAACGCTGGATTTCAGTTCACTGGTTTAACAAAATACTTCGGGGTCTTAAAGTTTAATACAAAAAAAAATTCAGTCATAGTTTTACATTTGGGCTTTAGATAAAGTTTTTGCCGATCTACCTAAGCTACCTAAGCGTTAACAATTCCAGTTTGGAAACTGCTTTATGAGATCCCAGTGTCTCATGTAGTTTGCAATTTCAAGGCCGTTCACTCACACCCAGCTGGAATCGCTCGGGAAAGTTAATGAGACGTTCTCTTGGAATTCATTATCCCTCTGATTTTGCAGGAAGATAATTTTAAGGGTGGATGAGCATTGACTAGTTTCAATTTACCTCAGTTTACTGATTTCTCAAAGAATGGAGTATTGAACTTTGATTATGTACTTTAAAAAGTGAAAATACCACAGCTTTGTGCAGAAAATGGCCCTCTTTAGCCTCTGGAAAGATGGTCTTGGTGGGATGCTTTTACTGTAATTGCTGGTTTACTGACCATAGAAAGAAATCCCTTTTTACTTTTCAGAGTCTATAATTGTAACCATTATGATCTTGGTGGAATTGGATGTTAGCTAAAATGCCACTGTATAACTGATACAGTTTTTAATTTAACAAAAGGAAGTTTACTTTTTTTGTTGTTTTGTTCTTACACCTTAATTTTTATATAAGATGTTTCAGTTTCTTAAGATGCTTGAGAAATTTGTTTCTTTCAGTGTATTGTGATATTCTTTAACTTCTAAAGACAATTTAGAAACACTTTTCTTAAATATTCTTGAAAGTAATATTCTGTACATTTAATTCTCATTAGACCTAAAAATTTAGACCAAATTGGGTATCTTCACTTTTGTTATAGAAGTGAATTGAGGTAGAAGGGCACAGTTCATGCTTATTTAAAAAAGAAACAAACAACCACCCACTTGGGATCATAGAATTGATGTGGAATTTTGGTGTAATTTACTACTTATTACGATGCTAAGCTTTCCTTCTAAAATGGAAGTTAGCTTGGTAGTATTTCCTGTCTGGAGGGGAGGGTGAAGAATGGTGGGGAGCTGGAGGGGGGGGAGGATTATGAAGTTGTGGAGTTGCTGTGTCCAGCAGGGGGCAGCAGTGGCCTTTGGAAGTCATCACTGCCACTCAGCATCCTGGTGCTTTTTGTCATGTCTGAGGTAGACTCAGTTTTTGGAGCTGTTTGCTCAGGGGAAATAAGAGTCTTCTTATTTTGATGAATGCCTTTGCAATTGTTGCCCATTTTTCTGTACACAGAGAAATCTTTAAATAAGGGACGTGCAGCATTTGACTGTTCCCAAGAAAAAAGCAGAGCAGCTGAAGTGCATCCCCATTCCCCATGTTACCATGCTGGGGGTGATCAGGGGTTGAGAGGGCCCGGATGGCTTCCACTGGTCTGGAAGGCTGAATTTTGTGTGTGGAGGGCCCCCACTTTCAACCTTCATCAAGTGTTCCTGAGTGGAAGGCAGTGAGGGACAGGGACAGCGTGCTGTGTCAGTGAGTACGTCAGTCACAGCTGGCTGGCTCAATAAGGCCAGCGTACCCTGAAATGTTTCCCGGGGCAGCTGATGCACAGTAGACACTTAGGGAGCCCAGAGGAGCCTCGGAGGTGTTCAGAGCCGGGGTCATCAGTCATGGCCCATGCTTCTGGTACTGGGCCAGTCATCCCTAATAGCTCAAAATCATCAGTGTCCTAATAGTTCAGCACAGGGATGTAGTTAATGTAAAAGGCTGAGGAATCCCCTTTGGGTCTGGCCAATCCAATCTGAGGATTGTATACCCCCACGTTTACACAAGCTTATGTACCAGGAACATCTTTTAAAATGCAGAACAAACCAAGATGTCCTTGTTTATAACTGTACTGTGATTTGTCACAGCTTTTAAGGATAATGCCTGAGTGTGACCTGAGGAGTGGACTGGTTTCCACTCACCTTCAGACTCACCTGGGCCGTGCCTCTCTGGCTCTCAGCCCCTGGAATTTTCCGAGCTCATCTTCCCAGAGCCTGGGGCTGTATCTTGCCCCCCCCACTTTAGTGTCCCCCTGGGGCTGGGCCTGTTGAGTGAACACTGCTGACTACTCACTCTCAGCATCTTTTCCTCTGCAGGGCTGCCCTTGATGGCCCAAAGTGGGGTGCATGCCATTGCCAGCTCTTATCTGCTCCTGTGGCATACTCTGCCCTGCCCTTGCATATGTTACTGTATGTTTACTTACCTGGTGGCTGTGGCAGTGTTTGCTGAATGTACTGCAGAGTAAGATCAAGGTTGGGGACCAGGCCTGTCGTCTTCACTGCACGGCTGTACCACTCTGTAGACAGGTGCTGAGTTATGCATGTGGCGCAAACACATCTGCTACTTATGCTTTTCCCAGAAGGCAATTTAACTTCTTAAAAAAATTTTAAAATCGTGAGAGTGTACAAATGTTTTTGTGTTAGGGATACCTTGTGTAATGCGTAAGTCGAGGCTTTTAGCGCCTGTTTTCTGAATGTTCAGTGCACCCCTCCCTTCCTGACTCTCTCTGACCTTTGCTTCTCTTTGTGCCTGTGTGAGAAGGCTGTTCACTTTCATAACTTCAAAGAAGTTACCATTTTCACTTTAATTCTGTTATGAGTTGATGAGTTCAGTGTTGAGTTTGGGTGTGCATGGGCATGTCAGGATGGTGGTCCTGGGGGAGGAGGAGTCTGGGGGCCAGGAGCAGGGGCTGGTGATACTTGTTTGTTAGGGTTGGGCATTGAAGCCCAGGAGTGGCTATGATCCCCTGAGGGGAGCAGATGAATGAAGCCATCCAAGGCCTGGGCCCTGGACTCTAACATTAGCGGTCTGGGAAATAAGGGGCAGCCAGCAAGGATCCCGCGAGAGAAGCCTGGGAGGGAGATGTGCTGGAGTGAATTACCCAAATGAAGCGAGTGCTGGGGGCGGGGGCGGTTCTGGTGAGTCAGGGCTGCTGGGGGCACGGCTGGTCCTTTTATGCCTTTGAGGTGGTTTCTGCTTCTGTTTAAAGTTTTGAAGATATAATTAGAATATGATGAGTTCATGTTACTTCGAAGCCTGTAATTGTATGAATAATTCTGAATTCCATTAGCCAGACAGGACACATCACTGCTTCTCTTTGTGTGTGATATCAAGAAACAGATTTGTTGCATATTTATGTGTAATTTAGTCAGTTAATTTCTTATGATTGAAAAGCTCCTTTCATTTTTAGTTTTATCTTGACTTAGCATATGACAATCATTTGGAAATAAAAGAAACTGTAAAAGGGAAAAGAATCATAGTAATATGAATAAGTTTACAATTATCCTTTTTATGAACAAAATTGCCATAAGAAGTCTCTGATATTTTGGAAGAATGCATATTGTTTCATTCTTTGCTTATTTAATTTTTCCCTTAAGTAGCAAAACTTTTTTTTTTTTTAATTTTAATCCTTTACTGGCTGTTAAAAGGAATAGAAATCTTTCCATGCTTAATGAAATTTATCTTTGCTGTCTTGGTATTGATTCTAATGAAGAATTAGAAGTTTGGCTCACTCTAGCCACAGGTTGTGTTGAGGAATTTTTCTAAGCACTTTTATAAAATATAGGTCAGGAAGAAAACCTTCATGGAAAGCACTATTGATTTGTTCATCTTGCTTTGATTAGTTACTTTTAAAGGAAGTAGTTTTTGCTTAGATCTTGGTTTCTAAATATCAGTAAGTGGAACCAAGAATCTTTGAGAAATAACTAATCTGAGGCTGGGGAAGGGAAGATACAAAAGCCTGGATCATGTTGTTGAGCCAGAGTGTGAGGAAATGCTCAAAATATTTGATGGCAGCATGACCAAAGGACAGAGAAGCCAGCTGCAAGAGGCTCCCCGTGGCCACGTTAGGGAAATTTGAGCATTAGCAAGAACAATGATATAGTGGATCATAAGCCATTGGATGAAATAAGAATCTGGGTGTTCAGACTGAATGATAGATAGATAGGTAAATGGAGGGAGGGAGAAGGGAAAGCCCATCCCTATAGTAGAATGCTGACGTGCGCCCAGAGGACATGCATCTGAGAGATTTGACGGAATGAGCACAGTGCTGCTTTGCAGCCAGTGTAGTAAAAATTGATTGTGGCTGGACTCATCAGCGATGGCTGCGGTCTGATGAGTAACGGGATACTTACATCATCTGAAAATAACTTTTTACAAACAATTGATTAAGTATATAAAAAGAAAAATATTAGCCACACTGTGTGGACCCCAGATTCTACTTTCACTGAGTGGTTAATGTCACCAGCAAGAGGACCTCCCCGGCCTCTGAGGATCCCTGGTCAACTCACAGCCTTGCAGAGGGGGTGTATCCACGTGGAACAAGTCAGAAACACACACCAGAGCGCCCAAGGTGAGGGCTGTGGGGTCTGATCACTGAAGAACGTTATTGTCACGAAAGACAAAGACAGATAGAGGAACTGCTCCAGATCAAAGGAGAGCGAAGGACCGTCCCAGCTACATGTGAAAGTGATCCTGCCCTGAGGAAGTGTCATGTGGGACATTACCAGGACAGTGACGAAATTAAGAGATTTATTGGAATTATTATCATTGGAATACAATGTTAAATTTTCTGAATATAGTATATGTGCTGGGATAATGTTAGAAATTTTTTTTCCTCAGAAAATACACATGGAAGTATGAAGGGATGAGGGAGAGCATGCTTTGTATGCAGCCTTTCCTCAAATGGGTTAGAGAAATGTTCTTAGAGAAAGGAAGAGAACAAATGTGACAGAATGTTAAAAATTGAACCTGGTGGAGGTATACAGGAATTCGTTGTTCTATTCTTGCAACTTTTCTGGAAGTTTGAAATTATCTCAAAATAATAAGTTAAAAAGAAAGTCTAAAAATTGTATTTGGGATGTGACAGTTATAAATATATTTTTAAGCAGGTGTTAATTTATTGATGTAATTAAAATGTCAATACTTTTAGTAAATAATAAAAACTCTTTATCAGTAGATTGGCAATAACTTGATAAAAAGGTGGTGGTGCCTGTGGCTCAGTAAGTAGGGCGCTGGCCCCATATACCGAGGGTGGTGGGTTCAAACCTGGCCCCAGCCAAACTGCAACAACAACAACAACAACAAAATAGCTGGGTGTTGTAGTAGGCACCTGTAGTCCCAGCTACTCAGGAGGCTGAGGCAGGAGAATTGCCTAAGCCCAGGTGTTGGAGGTTGCTGTGAGGTGTGTGATGCCATGGCACTCTACCAAGGGCAATAAAGTGAGACTCTATCTCTACCAAAAAAAAAAAAAAGATACAAAAGTGATATAAGTTAGGTTGACTGTCAAGAAATTCAGTATCCGAGGCTGGGTGCAGTGGCTCATACCTATAACCCAGCAGTTTGGGAGGCCAAGGCAGGAGGATTGCTTGAGGCCCAAAGTCCAAGACCAGCCCAGCAACAGTATAGTGAGAGCCCCTCCAATAAAAATTAAAGAAAAATCATTATCAGTATATATGGATACATTTTAAAAACAATTTTGAAATATTTCATAGTATTTCAAGTTGACAGAATGTGTATGTGTTTTTCCTGGCCTAATTATACCACATTTCATTGACTTTAGATGATGTGGATACTAGCAATTATAATTCTAAGAGAACGTCAATTGTATCATGTATCCTGATTTCAGGGATGTTAAAAGTATGGAAAAATATGTCTTAAATATATGAGACTGGGTATATTGAAATGTTTCAGTAGGTAAATAATTTATATGAATTTCTTATTTTAATGACTGCCACATCATGAGTTTCGTCAGAAAACTGGAAATGTTGCAAATATGCCTAAAGTGGTGCATTTTATAATTCATACTCGAAGATGCCCTTATGACTGTGGTTAATGTGTCTTCTGCATTTGAATGGATTTTTTAATAATGTGTTATATTTGTGCCCTGAAGTGATCATTTTATTTATTTATTATTTTCCCCGTCTTTTGATCTTTTTAACTAGTAATTTTTGTTCTAGTATTTTCAGGGGCTCCTAAAACACAGAAGGAGTTTTTAGAATAATTTCCTTTGATTCATCACTCACTGAAATTAATGGCTGTTATTCCCACAGATGCAGCTGTTGGAGAAGAAACTCAAACTTGAACTTGAGGATGATGCGAGAGTCATTGCTTGCCGCTTCCCTTTCCCGCACTGGACCCCAGACCACATCACTGGGGAGGGGATAGACACTGTGTGGGCGTATGATGCGAGGACTTTTAGAGGAGGTGAAAAGAGGTCCTGAAGGTCAGCACACTTGTGTTGGTCATTCAGATGTACGCTTTGCTGAGAGTGCCTTTCTCAGAGGGCGATGGTCAGCTCTGAGTCTGTGGAGAGACACAGCAGCTGTGTCTTTAGCAACAAAGCATTTTTTTTTTTTTTGGTATAGAATGAGAAATTATTCCTTTCCTTAACTTTTGGAGAACACAAACAGAAGTTAATAAAAACAGATTTAAATTAATTTTCCATGGTATATTCGAAAAGATGTGCTTACTGCCTTTCATGTATTTGGTTCCATGAAGATAGGAAGGAAGGATGCACCATCCTTCTCGGGTAGGAGAGAGGTCTGCCACTCTTCACAGTAGAGAGCACGCTTCATGCCACCAAGGAGGAGGAGTGATTTTTAGAGAGTAATGTCTTAGCAAATGCTTGTCATTTCCTAGAGTTTTAATCCTATGTAAGTTTTCTTTCTTTTTTGTACTTCATGGCAAAATTCATTTTTTTTTTTGAGACGGAGCCTCAAGCTATCCCCCTGGGTAGAGTGCCATGGCATCACAGCTCATAGCAACCTCCAACTCCTGGGCTCAAGCGAGTCTCCTGCCTCCACCTCCCAAGTAGCTGGGAGCACAGGCGCCCGCCACAACGCCCGGCCATTTTTTGGTTGCAGCCATCATT
>CAUYQV010028074.1:0-14741 GCA_963574575.1 Galagoides demidoff | reverse complement strand
GGCCATTTTTTGGTTGCAGCCATCATTGTTGTTTGGCGGGCCCGGGCTGGGGATTCAAACCCGCCACCTTAGGTGTACGTGGCTGGTGCCTTAGCCGATTGAGCCACAGGCGTGGAGCCAGACCAGCTAGTTTTGAAGCCTGTTCCCCCACAAAACTTGTGGACAAGTCACTTAACTCTCTGAACCTTAGCTTCCTTTTCTGAGAAATGGGAATTTCCGCAGCATCTAAACCTCTTATTAAGTTCTAATGCCACTTCCTGAAATCACTTACTGCCACTTTGCTTGATAAACTAGTTGTTATCCTTTGGTAGTGTTAGGTTTTGTTTGTTGTTATTGTTTTGTTTTTATGGAGACAGAGTCTCACTCAGTTGCCCAGGTTAGAGTGCCATGGCATCAGCCTGGCTCACAGCAACCTCAAACTCCTGGGCTCAAGCAATCTTCAGCTTGAGCTCATATGAAATAGCTCAGCTCAGCTCAGCGCCTGTGGCTCAATGGGCTAAGGCGCCAGCCACGTACACCTAAGGTGGCGGGTTCAAATCCCCAGCCCGGGCCCGCCAAACAATAATGACGGCTGCAACCAAAAAATGGCCAGGCGTTGTGGTGGGCGCCTGTGGTCCCAGCTACTTGGGAGGCTGAGGCAGGAGACTCACTTGAGCCCAGGAGTTGGAGGTTGCTATGGGCTGTGATGCCATGGCACTCTACCCAGGGGGATAGCTTGAGGCCCCGTCACAAAAAAAAAAAAAAAAAAAAAGAAATAGCTCAGCTTCCAAGTAGCTGGGACTATGGGTTCCTGCCAAATGTCCAGCTATTTTTTTTTTCTATTTTCAGTAGAGGTGGGGTCTTGCTCTTGCTCAGGTTGGTCTTGAACTCCTGAGCTCAAGGAATCCACCCACCTCAGCCTCCCAAGTACTAGGATTATAGGCACAAGACACTGCCCAACCAATAGTGTTATTCTTGGTATGATTATGATCTCTCCCCTACACTCCTCACACCTCCTGGGAGTATCCCCCACCCCATCTACCCCCTCTTCCCCATACTCTACTCTTCTCCCCAGATGCCCCTTTCTACCCCTTACCTCCATGCAGTCCCCCAGAACAAACTCATAGATGATAAAGGCGATGAGGTTGCCACTGGTCATCTGCCCTGAGATGACGAGGTGGCCACCATAGTAGAGGATGCTGACCTGGACCACCAGCAGTGTGAGCTGAGGGCAGAGGGAAAGGGGATTTGGGTCAGGGGGTCTTGGCTCAGGTCCTTCCCCCACCCAGCTACAGGGGGAGGTAAGGGCAGCCCCTGCAGGCTATGCAAACCCAGCCACAAACTAAAAACACCAGCCATCTTGAGGCCATCTTCCCGCTGCCCATCTCTCATACCCCTCCCCAGGCCCCAGGTGTGGAGCTGGCCCTGGGGCCAGCCTGCCTTTGAGAGGGCCTGGCACACACATGCCACCCCCAGGCTCCTAAGCCAGGACAAGCCAAAGCTGTTAGTTCTCCTCCTCAGGAAGAGCATGACTAGAGAGAATGAGCGTGCTGGCTGAGGTCACCAGCAAATAGGGCAGGGCAGGACCAGCCAGGTTCCACAAAGGAGGGGCTGTGTCTAGGGTACCACTGCTTCCCTCCAGGACCTGGGGAACCTCTGGGAGAGGAGTGGAATCTGAGCACCTGTGACAGCCCACAGTCTGCCAGGGTCCCTATCTGTGCCTCCCTAACCCTAGCCCAGAACCAGGTCAAAGCTAGACCACAAGTGTCTTGGTGGGAGCCACAAAGGGGCCCCTGCTGGCAGACTTCAGCCCCCTTCTCTCATTGGTTGGCACTTTTGGGGGGGGTGGCCTGCTCCAGGAGACCCAGACAGTTCCAGAGACCCTGTTACCCTGTAGACTACCCACTCTATCCTTTTGCAACCTCCAAACCTCCTCATTCCTATGCTAGCTATGACCTGCCCACCTTGCCAATGTGGCCCCTAGGGTGGTGGTAAGACCCAAATGCTCCCCATCCTCAAAGTGAAGGAACTGGACACTCCAATGGATGTGCGTGGATGAGACCTGCTAGAAGGTGGCCTAGGGTAGCTCTGTTGGCCCCGGGGGTGTGGGGGGTGGGAGGGCTGCCAACTAGGGATGTTTCCCAGCTTGGAAAGGGAAGCTCCTAGGTGCCATCCCATGCCCAGGTGAGAGGGAGAGAAGAAGCATACAGGAGGGCATTTCCCGGGTGGCTATGTTCTCTGGAAAGATTCTCAGGCAGCTCAATACCAGCATGCATAAGTGAGTCCCCTCTTGTGCACCCCCCAACCCTGGGCAGGGCCAGAGGCACCTACCCCGCTGCCCCAGACGTAGTACATGTAGGCTGCCGCCTCCTTCCTGTTCAGCTTATACACCTGCTGTAGCTTCTGCAGGTAGGTCTCCGCCTCTGCCTCCTCGTTGGCAAAGCTGCGGACAGTCTTCATGGCACTGATGGTCTCCTCGGCGGTGTTGCTGGCTCTGGCCAGGGCATTCTGGACCTCTTTGGAGAGTCTCTATGAGCAGGAGTGGGCAGAGGAGGAGACCTAAAATAGACCCTCACATATACCTACCCAGGCCCCAAGCCTCTCTGGGCTTTGCCAGTTACACACAGGAAGCTCCTAGGACAAAGAGACGGGCTCCCCTGCTCCCTAGTCTCCTCCCAACTTGACTTGTCAGACTCCTTGGGGAGATGGCTCCAGCTCCCAAGGGAAGAGGGGCACTGATCATCAAGTCATCTCCAGAACTCAAAAGAGGCTGTCCGTGACTGTACAGTTTTTGGTAATCCTGCTAGAAAAAGAACCTCAACAGCTAATCCTGTGCTGGTGGTTTAGGTTGTACATTACATAAGAAACACAAATTATTAAGGGGGGACCATTTACATCATCAGCATAAACTATGTGAGAGTCTGTGGACTGGAACAGAGATTCTAGAATTCCCAGCCAAGTTCTAGATGGTGGTGAAGGCCATGGGTTGTGAAGCCTGTCCCTATCCTGTGCATATAAGCAGGGGGAGATGGCTGAAAAGTGGTCCCAATGGGTGTGTGTGGCCTCCAGACTCCTGCAAGAGGCTCTTAGGTAGAGCTGTTCAGACTTTGCGGTAGTTAACCACATTCTGAGTCCTGAGTCAGCCAGGGTGTCTGCCTAGGAGGACAGGATTGTGCACTGGCATGTCTCATGACCTACATGTCACACCTAGGCCACAGCGAGTGTGCGGGGTGCTCTGGCCCCTGAGGAGCCACACCACACCCTGAGTCATGTCTGGCCGTGGGCAGTGTGTGATGACTCGCTGGCTCCATTCACCACATTCACAGATGGGGCGGAAATCCTAAGTATAGTCTCCCCCAGGCCCTGCCCAGCCGAACTTGAAGGTGGGGCCTGAGGTGCACACAGCTGTGGGTTGGAGGGGGGAGCTCCGTGGTTTCCTGTCCCAGAGGTTGTGGGAAGGTAGGAAGGGGGCAGGTGTGGGACAGAGCAAAGGGGGCAGCTCCAACTCTAACACATTGACTTTCTGCTTAGTGAGGAAAACGGTGAGGCTCACAGCCAGAACTGTGGGGCAAGAGGTCCCTCCTGGGTGTCTGGAGAAGGCTGAGGGGAACAGGTTCCCTTAGGGGAGAGATAGGAGATGTCTTCCGTTGCTACATGGTCTCAGGTCACAGGCACCAAAGGTTCTAACAGGCACCAAAGGTTCTAACAGAGCTGGGGACAGTGATCTAACCAGCCCTACACAGAGCTGTCACGTGTCAAAGGCCCTGGTCAGGAGTACCCTGCCATGGGCCTGGGCTGTCACAGAAGGCACTGGTCACACACTTGCCTGCTGGAACTCAGCCCTAGTCCCATAGGCCTTGGCATCCCCCCTCCCCCCCATCTGGGAAGCAGGAGGAGGCTGAGGCCAGGCCTAGCTCACAGGCTGACCTCCAATGTCAGTGCCAAGGGTGGCTGAGAGGACTGCAGCCTGCCTACAGCTATGTCATAGGCAGGGCTGGAGCCACTCCCACACACACAACCTACAGGAGAGTGAACTGGTGGGCAAGGCTCACCCGTCACCCCCAGGCCCTCCTTTCCGGTCTACTCCCCTCTCACATCTCATGCCTCACTGCCGTTCCCTAAACACACCAGGCACCTTCCCACCTCAGTGCCTTTGCATTGGCTATGCCCTTGGTACACACTGCCCCAAGACATCCACACTCTTCAGATCCTTACTCAAATGCCGCCTGCTCAGCAGCCAGCCCCCAGTGTTCCCATTCTTCCTCACTCCATGTTTCTGCTTACCACTTGCCATTGTCATTATTGCTTCTGTCATTACCTATTGTCTGTCCCTCCACTAGAATATAGCTTCACCAGGGCAGGGGCCTTGTCTGTTCACTGATGCACCCCAGTGCCTGGAAGTAGGTGTTCAATAAAAACTGATTGGATGAGTGAATGAATGAATGTAAACACAACCTCAAGACAAGGCCTTCACTGTCCCCTAGTGGCCCCTTGAATTCCTTCGAGGGGACATTTGGGAACTGCCAGGGCTTACAGACCCTGCAGGGACCAGGAGGGCCTACCTTATAGTACTTGCCATAGACGTTGGATGCCATCATGATGATGGGGAAGCCCATGAAGGTGACCAAGGAGAGCTGCCAGGAGAGGCTGAACATGAAGACCACCACGCCTGTGACCTTGACTGTGTTCCGCAGGAAGACATTGATGTTCTGGGAGACCAGGTCGCTGACCATGGTGGTGTCCGAGGTGAGGCGGGAGATGAGGTCCCCTGGAACACAGGCGGCTCAGCCCCCGCTGCAGCAATGAGGGCTGCTGGGGTGGCAATGGGACATTAAGGGGCATCTGAGACAGACACCAGGCAGTCAGGCCTTCCCCACCTTCTGGGCGGGGTGGCGGGGTGAGGAGAAAAGGGCTGACACCCGAGGGCCACGCTGAGCCCAGTCCTAGTCGCCAGCATCTTGTTTAAGCTTCATGCTATCTTGTGGCGTGGCGGGGATGGTGGAGGCTCAAAATGATGCTGGAGCTTGGCTCCACATGGCTTGTCCCAGACTGAGCCAGGCTCCAAACTCATGTCTATTCCCTGTCAATGGCAGAGGGGGAATATCTCCTCTTCCCTTTTAGAGAAGTAGCAATCTGGGCCCAAAGAGGAGAAAAAAACAGACACCCCTTACCAAAATTGGGCACTGGGCTAAGAGCTTCAGATCAACCGGTGGGGTGGCTCCTCTAATTGCTCTCATTTTACAGATGCAAAAGCAGAGGCTTAAGAGGTTGAGTGAGTGAGTGTGGAACTGGGGCTTGCAACCAGGCTGGTATGCCTCAGAGCTTGAGATCTCAGAGGGATTCTATCTTGGTTTGCCTTCTTGGGCCTTTGCCCCAACCTCCACAAGCCACATCTGGCCCTTGTGGTTTCCACAGGATAATAGAAACAAGGCTTTGGCCCTTACAGGGACCTTGGGTAGCCCCTATAGGGCCCTCCATAGGCCACAGCCCAAACCAAAATCTCAGGAAGAAAACCAGCTCTCCAGGGTGTTTCCACCCGGAACCAATGGCAGGAATGCCCAGCAGGACTGAGACCACCACATGCCCATTTAACTCCTCAGTGTGAGGCAAACCCACCCCGGCCAGCCTGGCCCCCAGGACACCCACAGCACTGCGAGGACCAACCTGTGCGATTCTCATCAAAGAAGCTTGTCTCCTGAGACACCAGGGAGCGGAAGAGACAGTTTCGAAGGCGAATATTCAGTCTGGCAAATATGAGGGTAAAAATGCCGCCCCGAATACCTGCGGCAAATGAGCTAATTGCAGATAAGAGATGTTATAGCAGACGCCTTCCGAAAACCACCAGCCACACCTGGCTGCCCCCTCCCACCGCCAGCAGGTGCAGGGGTCCCACCTTGGCCCAGACTCCAGGGCTGACCCCCTCCCTGACTAGCACTCCCAGAGTGAGGGTGAAGGGGAGAATGGATGGGGTATGGGCCCCAAATTTGCCAACTAGAGCCCACTCCCTGATGGAAGAGCAGCACAGACAAAGCTGGTCCTTGTTTCAAGTCCAGATTCCTGCTCGAAAAATAGTCAGGGAGGGTGAGTGGGGAACCCTAAGGGTTGCAGCCCTTTTTGGGAATGAAAAGGTGTGGCTCTAGGTTGTGGCCCTACAGTTTGGGGACTGGTTAACACAGTGACTGGCCAAGGGACAGGCATGGAAAAAGTGTTTCTGGGGCCAACCCGGCCCACATTCTCCTTAGGGAGCAGACCTGCCTGCCCTCTCTGGGGCAGGCCTCGGGTACGTGGGGCAGGGTGTGTGGTCAAGCCAGTACCTGCCAATGGCCAGCAGGCACACGATGACGACGGCCGTGCTGAACTGATCCATGTTCTTCTGGATGACAATGCCATCAATGGCCCGGCCCGTGTAGTAGGGCAAGAAGGTCTCTCCTGGTGGGGGGGCAGGGTGGACTCAGGGTGTTGGCAGCCTTCCTCCAGAGGCTCCAGAAGCCCCACCCTGACCACTTGGCAAACTCCTGCCCCCCCCCCCCCCATGGAGCCCGGAGCTACTTACAGCCCCCTTTCCTCAGGGGACAGGAACACAGGGAACACAGGGCTCTTAAGACTACATAGACTGGTTGTTATTACTAACGACGGCTACCAGGCCTCAAGCACACAGAGCCAAGGGGCACCCATGTGGTATTTAACTCCCTTTGAAGAAGGCCCTGGGAACACCCCCATTTTATAGATAAGGAAAGTTAAGATGAGACGGCTTGCTCTGCCACATAGCAATCTGTGGCTAATCAGTGCCAAACCGTATTTATTCCTGTTGACAGAGGGTTCAGAATCCAAATTCTAGAACCTCAGAAGATATTGCTATTCTGGTTCTAAGCAAGGCTGGAAATTGCCACCTCACCCCTCTTGGTGGGGTATTTTACAGCTTGCCAGGTGATTTCTTACTCATTCGTCTTACTCTTCACAACAATCCTAGGATGGAATAGGAGACTCAGAGAAGCTGAGCAACTTGCTTAATGTCACATAGCAAGTAAGGAGAAGGGTCAGGACACAAACCCAAACTGTCTTCCAATTTGGAGACTCTTTGTCCTCTTCTGTTATGGTCTGAATATGTTCCTCCAAATTCATGTTGAAACTTCTTTTTTTTTTTTTTTTGGACAGCATCTCACACTATCACCCAGGCCAAAGTGCAGTGGTATCATAATAGCTCATTTCAATTTCAAACTTCAGGGCTCAAGTGGTCCTCCTGCCTCAGCCTCTCAAGTAGCTGGGACTACAGGGGTACACCATGACACCCAGTTAATTTTCTATTTATTTTTAGTAGAGATGGGGGTCTGACTCTTGCTCAGGCTGGTCTTGAACTGCTGGTATCAAGCCATGCTCCCACCTCAGCCTGGCAGAGTGCTAGGATTATAGGTGTGAGCCACCACACCTGGCCCATGTGTTGAAACTTAATGTGATGGTATTACAAGGTAGGGCCCTGAAGAGGTGATTCAGTCCTGAGAGCAGAGCTGTCATAAATGTGATTAGGCCCTTATATAAAGGCTTGGGAGAATGAGTTCACTCTCTCTTGCTCTCCTGCTTCTGCCATGTGGAGACACAGCGTCTTCCCCTCTAGAGGATGCAACAAGAGAGCAGCCTTCACCAGTCACCAAATCTGCCAGCACCTGGGTCTTGGACTTCCCAGACTCCAGAACTATGAGAAATAAATTTCTGTTATTTATAAATGACCCAGTCTTTGGTACTATGTTACAGCAGAACAAATGAATTCAGATACCTCCCCAATAACCCAGAATGCCCACTCTTGTAATGGTGATACAGAATGCAATGTGGTCACCAGGCCAGGCCCATGTTCATCCCAGCAGCTCTATCCACAGGCAGAGCTTGGCTTGGAGCTGGGCATACAGTAGGTGCTCAATAAAGGTCAGCAAGTGAACATTGGCCAGCACTTCCCGACCTGGCTCAGCCACCTGGACAATGAGATCTTCTGTGGTGCTCTGGTGCCCTCTGCTGGACTCAACTCTGGAACCATGAGCTAGAGCTCCAATGGCCTCTGTCTCTATGGTCCTCTGCCACCTAGTGCCACAAGGCTGAAGTTCTGCCTCAGTTTACTCACAAGGAAGAAAAGGGCATCCCAGAGCTCTGGCAGCATTGTGATTCCAGCGAGTGCTAATCATGATGATAACCTTACTGGGTACCAGGTGCCACGCAAAGCGTGTGTGCAAACTCTCTTGTTGAAGCTACAGAAGAATCACGGGGAACTCTACCATCCATCAGCAGATGCTGAAGCTCTGCATTCAAATTCCAGAATCTGACCACTCTCACTGCCACTCCTTCCCCTAACCTAGTCCAAGTTGCTGATCTCCCCTGGGTAGCTCAGTGACCTGCCCCCTTGCCCCTACCAGCCTATTCACCACACAGCACACAATGGGATCCTGGTGAACCCAACTCAGCTCAAAACAGTCTGAGGGCTCCCATCGCACCCAGGGTAAAAGCTCAAGTCCTTACAGTGGCCCACGGAGACCTGCAGGATAGAGTCGCTGGGATGACTTGCTTTGGCTTCTTCTCTTCCCACCTCCCTTGCTGCAGCTAGCCTGGCCTCTGCCATTTCTCTAACAACTTGGCATCTTTCTGCCTCTGGACCTTTGCAAGGGCTGGAGGCTCTCACCTCTGTTCCCTTACCCTCTCCAAGTCCCAAGGACCACCCAATATTCTTTTAGGTTTGCTATTATTATTCTTCCCATTTGTGGAAATACTTACATTCTTTTCACAGAGGAGGAAACTGAAGCTCAGAGAAGTTTCTGTTTGGAGACAGAGTCTCACTTTGTCGCCCCCAGTAAAGTGCTGTAGTGTCATAGCTTACAGCAACCTCAACTCTCGGGCTCAAGCGATAAACTCTTAGGCTCAAGCAATTATCTTGCCTCAGCCTCCCAAGTAGCTGGGACTATAGGTGCCCACCACAATGCCTGGATATTTTTAGAGATGAGGTCTTGCTCTGGCTCAGGCTGGTCTCAAACCTGTGAGCTTAGGTGATCCACCCACCTTGGCCTCCCAGAATACTAGGATTACAGACCTGAGTCACTGCACCTGGCCTCAGAGAAGTTTTTAAATCACTTGCCCAAGTTGATGAAGTTGGTTTGTTGTGAAATACGCATTAAGAATCCTAATCTAGGGTGGCACCTGTGGCTCAGTGGGTAGGGCGCCGGCCCCATATACCAAGGGTGGTGGGTTCAAGCCCAGCCCTGGCCAAACTGCAACAAAGAAAAATAGCCGGGCATTGTGGTAGGTGCCTGTAGTCCCAGCTACTCAGGAGGCTGAGGCAGGAGAATCACTCTAGGTCCAAGAGTTGGAGGTTGCTGTAAGCTGTGTGATGCCATGGAACTCTACCAAGGGCGATAAAGTGAGACTCTGTCTCTACAAAAAAAAAAAAAAAAAAGAATCCTAATCTAATAAGAGATAATCAGCACTAAAAGTAACCTTTTTCCCCCCATTTTTTTTAAGATTGCATGGTCAGATGTGCGGTGGCTCATGCCTATAATCCTAGCACTCTGGAGGCTGAGGTGGGTGGACTGCGTGAGCTCAAGAGTTTGAGACCAGCCTGAGCCAGAGTGAGACCCCGTCTCTAAAAAATAGCCGGGTGTTGTGGTGGGTGCCTGTAGTCCCAGCTACTTGGGAGGCTGAGGCAAGAGAATCGCCTAAACCCAGGAGTTGGAGGTTGCTGTGAGCTGTAATAGCATATCACTCTACCGGGGTGACAAAGTAATACTCTGTCTCAAAAAAAAAAAAAAAAGAAAGATTGTGAAGACACAGAAAAAGCTGGGCATTACTGAATTCTCCTTGATTGGCAAATAATGATTAATTATTATAGTACTTGATATTTATTCAGTATTTACTTTTGCTAGGCACTACATTTCATTTCACTTAATTCTCAGTCACTGAACCAAACCCTCATTTAAGAATGGGAAAGTGGGGCGGTGCCTGTGGCTCAAGCGGCTAAGGCGCCAGCCATATACATCTGAGCTGGCAGGTTTGAATCCAGCCTGGGCCTGCCAAACAACAATGATGGCTGCAACAACAACAACAAAAATAGCCAGGTGTTGTGGCGGGCACCTATGGTCCCAGGTACTTGGGAGGCTGAGAGAATTACTTGAGCCCAAGAGTTGGAGGTTGCTGTGAGCTGTGATGCCATAGCACTCTATCCAGAGCAACAGCTTGAGGCTCTGTCTTGGGGGAAAAAAAAAGAATGGGAAAGTGAGGTCTGGACAGGTTAAATAACTTGCCCAAAGTTATCAATAAAGTCCAGGGGCCTAGCTCAGGACCTATAGCTTAGTGGGTAGGGCACTGGCCACATGCACTTGGGCTGGTGGGTTTGAACTTGCCCCAGGCCTGCTAAACAACAATGACAACGACAACAACAAAAAATAGTCAGGCGTTGTGGTGTGTGCCTGTAGTCTTAGCTACTCCGGAGGCTGAGGCAAGAGAATTGCATAAGCCCAAGAGTTAGAGGTTGCTGTGAGCTGTGACGCCATAGCACTCTACTGAAGGGCAATATAGTGAGATTCTGTCTCAAAAATAAATAAATAAATAAATATAAAGTCATGGGCCCGAGCCTCAAGTTTGACAGCTTAGCCTCGGTGCAATACTGCTGGCTGTGTTCTGTACTTCCTGAGCTCATACTGGCTGACCACAGGGCCCCAGCAGGCAGGGGAAACAAGGTCCTGGGCGCCATCTGCCTGCACAGGCATGACAGTCATTTATACATTCATTCATTTATCCATTCAACAAGCCCACTGCCATGCCATGTTTGGGGACCAGGGGTGAGTCAGACCAGGCCCCTGCCCCCAAGGGGCTCAGGACCTGTGAGGGGAGGCAGGAGGGTGGATGCATGAATTTCATATCATTGGTACAATAACTGAAGTGCAGACGAAGGGAGAATCCAGGAAGGCTTCCCAAGGAGGGGACATCTGGACCTTGCTTACTGGGAACTGTCCTTGTGCCAGATGCTGTCAAGGAGTCTATGTGTATGAATTCACAGACCCTCCCAACCAACAATACTACGGTATCACTATGCCCATTTTACAGATGAGGAAGCTGAGACTTGGAGAGGTTAAACAATGTGTCTAAAACCATACAGCTGTTGAGGGGCTGAGACTGAGAGGGTGCAGGGTGGTTAGCAAGAAGAAGAGAGCTATAGGCTCAGGGGCAGCTCTGGGGTCTGCCTGTCCTCTTTGAGAACATTCTGGCATGGTCACCACTCTCAGGCTCTGTCCTTGTGAGTTAAGATTTTTAAAACTGGGCTCAGCGCCTGCGGCTCAAGTGGCTAAGGCGCCAGCCACATACACCCAAGGTGGCGGGTTCGAATCCAGCCCGGGCCCGCCAAACAACAATGATGGCTGCAACCAAAAAATGGCCGGGCGTTGTGGTGAGTGCCTGTGGTCCCAGCTACTTGGGAGGCTGAGGCAGGAGACTCGCTTGAGCCTAGGAGTTGGAGGTTGCTATGAGCTGTGATGCTACAGCACTCTACCCAGGGAGATAGCTTGAGGCTCTGTCTCAAAAAAAAAATTTTTTTTTTAAACTGATAAGGGCTAACATTCCTGACTACTTAGCATGATGCACCAAGCTCTATACTCTGTCCCCCTCCCGCCAGCTTTTACTCAACCTTTACAACGTCATTTAATAAGAACTCTAATGACCTCTGCTCTACAAAAGAGAGAGGTGAGGCTCAGAGATTTTTTTTTTTGAAGTTTTTGGCTGGGGCTGGGTTTGAACCTGCCACCTCTGGTATATGGGGTCAGCACCCTACTCCTTTGAGTCACAGGCACTGCCCCAAGGCTCAGAGGTTTTGAGAACTTGCACACAGCCATGCAGCAGGGTAAGAAGCAGAGCTGGGATTTGAACCCATAGAGTCTCGACCCAGTAATGCCACCTTCCCACTAATGCTGCTGGAGCAGTGTTTTCCCACTGTTTGGACCAGACCCACAGCGACAGATGCGGTTCCCATCACAAGCCAAGACACTCTACACACAGGCACACACAACTAAAATAAAACTTTTACAAAACAGCATTTCATCTTACCACAGGCAATGTGCTCTCATGGTTTCTATTCTATTCTGTTTTATTACAAAAAATCCCTTTGACCTAGTGATCTCAATTCCAGAAATTTATCACACAGACCTATCTACATTCTTATGAAACACAGATGAACACAGTTATTCATTGTAAGAGAAAAAGACTCAAGACAACCCAAGAGTCCAACAATGGGAGACCAATTAAATAATCTATGCTATAGCCACATCACAAAATACTAGGCAGCTAAATATAAGAATCAGCTACTAGTTGGGAAAATTCTGGAATATATCATTAAGTGCAAAGAGTTAGGGTAAGAGGTTGGGGGAGAGGAACCTGTGTTCTTATTTGCTTGTAGTGGTAAAAGGAAACATAAGGAACATACACAGGAAATGAATAGAAGTGGTTTTCTGCCCACTTGGAAGTTTCTAGAAACTTTTTCTATTGTCAGCCTTGGGCAGGAGGATCAGGGTAGTCGGGGTAGAATTAGGAGTAAAACTTACAATGTTTTCCTTTTCATATCTGTTTGATGTTTGAAATGTATAAGTAAAATGTAAAAGAAGAGGAGGTGGTTGTACCCACCTAACTGGATTTCCTGGGTGCTTGCCAGGCCCCGAGGTCCTCACTTACCCAGAGCTGCCACAATGAGGAAGAAGGAGGCAGCCACGAGGAAGGCCACGTCAGGCTTGGTGTAGGAGAGCAGCTTCTTCAGTGTGGCTCCAGATGCCTGCTCAGGTGGGGACTGGGCCCCGGCCCTTGGCTCAAGGGCCTCTGTGCTCGGCTGCACGGTGGACAGCAGCCACCAAAGCAGGAAGGAGGCAGCGAGCGAGATGTACGTCCACACGAAGAGGGCCCAGAACCACGGGTCCCGGATGGGCCTACGCACCTCAGAGAAGAGCAGCAGCTTCACCATGGCGTAGATGCCCACGACCAGGCACACAAGGGTGATGACCACCCATGAGGCCCGCAGCCGCCGGGGCCCCAGGGAACTGTTCTTGGCCACTCCAATGGTGGCCCCTAGCAGCAGGCAGCTGCGGTAGAGGCAGGCTGCCCAGAGGTCCAGCACCGAATCAAAGATGTTGAAATGGCGGATGTCCTCCAGCAAGCTGCGGTCCAGGTGGCTGAAGACATAGATGGCTGTGGTCACGCCAACGTCCATGCTCATGAAGGCCAGGGTCACCACTACTGCCTTCCACAGCCGCATCCTGCTGGCTAGTGACTGGCAGGTGCTGAAGGGCAGGTGGTAGCTCACGGAGGCAAGGCCATCGTCATCCACAAGGTGAGGCCAGACCTGCAGAGGCAACAGTGTGCAACTGGGTGACAGATTCAGGTTTGGTACTTGCTGGCTGTGTGACCCTGAGCAAGTCACTTGACATCTCTGAGCCTCAGTTTCCTCATCTTTAAAATGGCAATAACAAGAGCACTACGGACTTCCTGGGGTATTAGGACGATTCCACTCATTCCAAGAATATTTCTTGTCTTTTCTTTTTTTGAGACAGAGTCTCATTTTGTTGCCCTTGATAGAGTGCTATGGTGTCATAGCTCACAGCAACCTCAAATTCTTGGGCTGAAGTGATTCTCTTCCCTCAGCCTCCCAAGTAGCCAGGACTACAAGTGCCCATCACAACACCTGGCTATTTTTAGAGATGGGGTCTTGATCTTACGCGGGCTGATCTCCAACCCATGAGCTCAGGCAATCCACCCTTTGATAGGGCCGTAGGGACCTGCCCAGATAGAACTATTTGGCCCAGGAATGAATGAATGTGCCAATCCCTACTCCTTCAAACCCTTATATTCCCACCCGCCTTAACCCACGTGCTGACTTCTTTTTCAAATTGAGCCCACTCTCACCTGAGTGAATAAAGACCACTTACCCACACAGAACCCGGACTCCACTTCCTTTTGTTCATGTCTCGGAATAACCTCTCATTTTCAGTCCTTAACTAACCTCTTACCCTCCTTGGCCTCCCAGAGTGCTAGGATTACAGGCATAAGCCATCGTGCCCAGCCCAAGAATATTTTTTGAATGCTTGCTGTGGGCCAGACTCTGTCCTTTGTGTTGAGGATTTAACAATGAATGAAGGTCCTTGCTCTTGTGGAGATGACATGCTCAAGTGGGAGACAGAAAATAAGGACATGATATGGTAAGAGATAAGAGCTACGGGGACAAGGGGGAGGTAAATAAGATGGGCCACGGAAGACCTTGCTGGGAAGGTAACACCTGAGCGAGATTGGAAAGAGGTGAGGGAATCTGCCATGTGGCTGACTGAGGGAAAGCATTTGGACAGGTGGAATAGGCAATGCCAGAACCCAGAGACAAGAGTGCACCTTAGGAAGGCAAGGAGACCTCCTGAGGTCAGAGGTGAAGGGCGTGGGGAGGAAAACTAGAGGTCGTGGCAAGCCTCGTGAAAATAAAGGTGCCAGGCGGTATCTATGGCTTAAGGAATAAGGCACCAGCCCCATATACCAGGGGTGGCGGGTTTGAACCCAGCTGTGGCCAAAAACTGCAAAAAAAAAAAAAAAAAAGGTGCCCTCAGATAAGCAAAGTTCAATAAATGATCGTTTTTTTTTTTTTTTTGAGACAGAGCCTCAAGCTATCCCCCTGGGTAGAGTGCCATGGCATCACAGCTCATAACAACCTCCAACTCCTGGGCTCAAGCGAGTCTCCTGCCTCCGCCTCCCAAGTAGCTGGGACCACAGGC
>CAUYQV010028073.1:0-25954 GCA_963574575.1 Galagoides demidoff | reverse complement strand
GGAGACCCTAGAACAACTGTGCTTGATAGACATATTGAACACTCCATGCTAACGATAAAGAATATACATTCTTCTCATCACCCCATGGAACATTCTCCAAAATTGATCATATCCTAGGACACAAAACAAACCTCAACAGAATCAAAAAACTGATATTTTACCTTGCATCTTCTCAGACCACAAGGCATTAAAAGTGGAATTCACCTCCAATAAAATTGTTCAACCGCACACAAAGTCATGGAAATTAAACAACCTTATACTGAATGGCAGTTGGGTGCAGGAAGAAATAAAAGAGGAAATTATTAACTTCCTTAAGCATAACAACACTGAAGACACAACTACCAAAACCAGTGGGATACAGCAAAAGCAGTCCTGATAGGAAAATATATCGCTTTAGATGCCTACATCAGAAAAAGAGAAAGAGAGTACATCAACAAACTTAAAAGCCACCTTATGAAATTGGAAAAAGAAGAACAATCTAAGCCTAAACCGAGAAGAAGAAAAGAAATATCCAAAATTAAATCAGAGATTAATGAAATTGAAAATTAAAGAATCATTCAGAAAATTAATGAAACAAAGAGTTGGTTTTTTTTTTAAATAAATAAAATAGATAAACCTTTGGCCAGACTAACTAGGAATAGAAAGGTAAAATCTCTAGTAGCCTCAGTCAGAAATGATAAAGGGGAAGTAACAACTGATGCCACAGAGATTTAATAAGAGATCATCTCTGAATACTACCAGAAACTCTATGCCCAGAAATTTGACAATGTGGAAGAAATGGATCAATATTTGGAATCACACCCTCTCCCTAGACTTAGCCAGGAAGAAATAAAGCTCCTGAAGAGATCAATTTCTAGCACTGAGATCACAGAAACAATAAAAAATCTCCCAACAAAAAAAAATGCCCATGGTCTGAACGGCTTCACACCAGAATTCTATCAAACCTTCAAAGAAGAGCTTATTCCCATACTGCAGAAATTATTCCAAAAAATTGAGGAGGGGACTTCCCCAACACGTTCTATGATGCAAACATCACCCTCATAACAAAACCAGGAAAAGACCCAACTAAAAAGGAGAACTTCAGACCAATTTCACTAATGAATATAGCTGCAAAAATTCTCATTAAAATCCTAGCCAATAGACTACAGCTTATCAATCAAAAAAGTCATACATCATGATTAAGTAGGTTTCATCCCAGGGATGCAAGGCTGGTTTAACATACACAAGTCCATAAACATTCTTCACCATATCAACAAAAGCAAAAACAAAGATCATATGATCCTCTCAATAGATGCAGAAAAAGTATTCAATAAAATCCAGCATCCTTTGCTAATTAGAACACTGAAGAGTATAGGCATAGGTGGCACATTTCTGAAACTGATAGATGCTATCTATAACAAACCCACAGCTAACATTTTATTGAATGGAGTAAAACTGAAAGCTTTCCCACTTAGAACTGGAACCAGACAAGGTGGTCCTCTATCGCCATTACTATTCAACATAGTGCTGCAAGTTCTAGCCAATACAATCAGACAAGAGAAGGAGATAAAGGGCATCCAAATGGGAGCAGAGGAGGTCAAACTCTCCCTCTTTGCTGATGATATGATCTTATAGCTGGAGAACCCCAAAGACTCAACCACAAGACTGCTGGAAGTCATCAAAAAAGACAGTAATGTCTCAGGATATAAAATTAATGTCCACAAGTCAGTAGCCTTTGGATATGCCAATAACAGCCAAGATGAGAGGCTAAGTAAGGACACAATTCCCTTCACCATAGCTTCAAAGAAAATGAAATACCTAGGAATATATCTAAGAAAAGAGGTGAAGGACCTCCATAAGGAAAATTATGAAACCCTAAGAAAAGAAATAGTAGAGGATATTAACAAATGGAAGAACATACCATACTCATGGCTGGGAAGAATCAACATTGTCAAAATGTCTATACTTCCCAAAGCAATCTACCTATTTATTGCCATCCCTATTAAAATATCAACATCATACTTTCAAGACTTGGGAAAAATAATCCCTCATTTTGTATGGAACCAGAAAATGCCTTGTATAGCTAAGACAGTTCTTAGCAATAAAAACAAAGCTGGGGGCATCAGCCTACCAGACTTTAGGCTGTACTACAAGGCCATAGTGGTCTAAACAGCCTGGTACTGGCACAAAAATAGAGACATAGACATTTGGAATTGAATAGAAAACCAGGAAATGAAACTAACATCTTATAGCCACCTAATCTTCGATAAACCAAACAAGAACGTACACTGGGGGAATGAATCTCTATTCAATAAATGGTTCTGGGAGAACTGGATATCCACATGTAAAAGACTGAAACTGGACCTGCATCTTTCTCCACTCACTAAAATTGATTCAAGATGGATAAAGGACTTAAATTTAAGGCATGAAATGATAAAAATCCTCAATGAAAGCATAGGAAAAACACTGGAAGATATAGGCCTAGGGAAAGGCTTTATGAAGAAGACTTCTGTGGCAATTGTAACAACGACAAAAATAAACAAACAAGACTTAATTAAACTGAAAGCTTCTTTATAGCTAAGGAGACAACAACCAAAGCAAATAGACAACCTACACACTGGGAAAGAATATTTGCATATTTTGTATCAGACAAAAGCTTGATAACTAGGATTTATAGAGAACTCAAATTAATCCACATGAAAAAAGCCAACAATCTCATGTATCAATGGGCAAGAAAGATGAATAGACCCTTCTCTAAAGAAGACAGATGAATGGCTAGCAAACATATGAAAAAATACTCATTGTCCCTAATTATTAGAGAAATGGAAATCAAATGGTTAGGTATCATCTAACCCCAGTTAGAAGGGCCCACATCACAAAATCTCAAAACTGCTGGTGTGGAGGTGGAGAGAAAGGAACACTTTTACACTGCTGGTGGGACTGCAAACTAATACAACCTTTTTGGAAGGAAATATGGAGAACCCTCAAAGAACTCAAGCTAGACCTCCCGTTTGATCCTGCAATCCCATTACTGGGCATCTACCCAGAAGGAAAAAAATCCTTCTACTATAAAGACACTTGCACTAAACTGTTTGTCACAGCTCAATTTACAATCTCCAACATGCGGAAACAATCTAAATGCTCCCCAACCCCGGAATATATTAACAAGCTGTGTTTTATGTATACCATGGAATACTATTCAGGCATTAAAAAATATGGAGACTTTACAGCCTTTGTATTAACATGGATGGAAGTAGAACACATTATTCTTAGTAAAGCTTCACAAGAATGGAGGAGGATGAATCCTATGTACTCAATTTTGTTATGAGGACAATTAATGATCTAGTACATAGTGGGGGATGGGGAGGGGAGAGCAGAGAGAGAGAGAGAGAAGGAGGGAGGGGATTGGGGGAAAGGAAGAGCAGAGAGAGGAAAAGAGAGAGGTGGGTGGGAGAAGGGAAGAGCAGAGAGATGGAAGGAGGAAGTGGGGTGAGGTATTGGTGTGTGACACACCTTTTAGGGGTAAGACACAATTATAAGAGGGAGTTTATCTAACAAATGCAATCAGTGTAACCTGGTGTCTTGTGCCCTCAATGAATCACCAACAATAAAAAAAAAAACAAACAATATCTGAATGTCTGACACAAAGGATGTGCTCAATAAATATAGTCTATTGGGTGGTTTGATGGAGGGTTAATGGTGGGACTACACCTATGGAGCATATTGCAAGGGTACAAGTCAAATCTATCAAGTATAGAACACAAATGTCTTAACACTGTGATTAAGTAAATGAGGTGAAAGCTATGTTAATTAGTAGGATGTAATCACTCTAATTTGTACAAATAATCAACACATTGAATCCCACAAAGGCATTAATGTATTCATGATTTATGTAAATATAACTTAAAAAAAGAAAAATGAACAGAACCTTATAGAGCAGCGGTTCTCAACCTGTGGGTCACAAAGGGTTGCAGCATTAGGAAGGTTGAGAACCACTGTTATAGAGTGTGTGACACCATCAAGTTTTCTAATATATGCATAATGGAAGTCCTATAGGAGACAAGAGAGAGAACAGAACAGAAATAATGGCAAAAAAATTGCCCAATTTTTTTACTACTTCAAAATATTACAAGGGAACAAAAGTTTTTGGTTAAATGGATTGCTTTTGTTATGCTTGAATCAATATTTTTTCACATGTTTGTTAGCTATTTGTCTTCTTCAGAGAAGAGTCTGTTCATGTCTCTTGTCCAGTGATGGATGAGATTTTTTGCTCCTTTTTTTTTGTTGATTAATTTGAGTTCTCTATCAATCCTGGTTATCAAGCCTTTGTCAGATTCATAACATGCAAATACCTTTTCCTATTCTGAAGGTTATATAATTACTTTAATTGTTGTGTCCTTAGCTTTATAGTTTAACTAAGTTCCATTTTTCATTTTTGTTGTTGCAATTGCCAATCATCTTCATAAAATCTTTATCCAGGCTGACATCTTCAAGAGTTTTTCCCACACTGTTTTTTTTTTTTTGAGACAGAGTCTCACTACATCACCCCAGGTAGAGTGCTGTGCCATCACAGCTCACAGCAACCTCAAACTCTTGGGCTTAAGTGATTCTTTGGCCTCAGCCTCCCAAGTAGCTGGGACTTACAGGCACCCGTCACAACACCCAGCTAGTTTTTGGTTGTAGTTGTCATTGTTGTGACTGGATTTGAACCCACCGGCTTCTGTGTATGTGGCTGGTGCCCTACAGGCGCTGAGCCTTTCCTACACTTTCTTCTAAGATTTCTATCATTTCATGTCTTAGATTTAAATCTTTTATCCATCTCAAGTTAATTTTTGTGTATGGTGTAAGATAAGGGTCCAATATCATTGTTTTGTATGTGGATGTTCAGTTTTTAAATATCATTTAATAAAGAAACTATCCTTTCCCTATTGTGTATTTTTTGGCACCCATGTCACAGATTAGTTGACCTTATGTGTGTGGGTTTGCTTCTGGACTTCTGGTTTATTTGACATCTGTCTTCTTTATTAATGTAGACATTCATCTCTCTCAGTGCTGCTTTTGTTGCATGCTATAAATTTTGATATGTTTTGTTTTCATTTTGTTGGTCTCAAGATACTTTTAAAATTACCTTTTGGAGGCCTGGTGGATATGCTGAGGTCAACATCAGATATGAAATATTTAAAGTGGATACAAAACTATTTCAGCAATGCAGATAGTTAAGTGTGTTGTGGTAGGCAATGGTGCTGTTGGTAAAACATGTCTCCTGATATCCTACACAACAAACAAATCTCCATCTGAATATGTTCCAACTGTTTTTGACAACTATGCCATCACAGTTATGATTGGTGGATAGCCAATCTTGGACTTTTTTTTTTTTGAGGCAGATCCTCAAGCTGTCACCCTGGGCAGAATGCCATGGCATCATAGCTCACAGCAACTTCCAACTCAGGCTCAAGCAATCCTCTTGCCTCAGTTTTTCTATTTTTAGTAGAGGCAGGGTCTCACTTTTGCTCAGGCTGGTCTCAAACTCGTGAGCTCAAGCAATCCACCCACCTTGGCCTCCCAGAGTGCTAGGATTACAGGGATGTGCCACCATGCCCAGCCAACTCTTGGACTTTTTGATACTGCAGGGCAAGAGGATTATGTCAGATTACAACCCCTGAGTTATCTACAAACACATATATTTCTAGTATGTTTCTTAGTGGTCTCTCCATCCTCATTTGAAAATGTGAAAGGAATGTGGGTGCCTGAGATAACTCACCATTGTCCAAAGACTCCTTTCTTGCTTGTTTGGACACATATTGACCTCAGAGATGACCTTTCTACTATTGAGAAACTTGCCAAGAGCAAATAGAAACTTATCACACCAGCGGCTACTGAAAAGCTGGCCCATTACCTGAAAGCTGTCAAGTATGTGGAGTGCTCTGCATTTACACAGGAAGGCCTAAAGAATATATTTTACAAAGCAATATTGGCTGCCCTGGAACCTTCAAAACCGAAGAGCCGCAGGTGTATGTTGCTATGAACATCTCTCCAGAGCCCTTTCTGCACAGCTGATGTCAGCATCATACTAAACACAATCTTTAAATCAAACTGAAGATTTGAGAAGAATCTTTAGTTTTTGAAGGATCAAAAATTTGAAGAATCAGAAATTCTTTTTGCAATAATGACAAACATCCTACACCTACTCACATGGACTCGTGTCATACAAGGATCTTAGGTATGGCCTCCCTTTCCCCTCACTAGTTTTTGTTTTGTTGTTTTGAAAAAACATTTTTTTAAACAAGGCAAGCTTGTGATGACTTTGTACCAGACTAATCTGAATTGTTGAAACTGCTCCCTGGTTCCACTCTGGAGAATAATCTGGGACATCTTAGTGTTCTTTTTTTCCCCTATGTTTTTGCAGGGAGGGTGTGTGGGGTTTGTTTTTTAGTCTTGTTTTTTTAATTCATTAACCAGTTGACAGCCCTTAAGGGGAGGAGGATGAATTGATTCCACATTCCACTTTTTAGATTTAGTTTAGAAAACATGTTCCCCATCTGGTGCTCTTAGGAAGGAGTATAGTTAATGCTTCATTTAATAACATACTCCTTTTTGAATGTTGCCTTTTCTCTCCACCCTTGAGTAGATCCAGTATTTGATGAAACTCAGGAAAGTGGGTGGAACCTGTTTTGCCCCTTCTCTTTTCTAGGATGCACTATATATGTGACCATGACTTTCAAGGAAATTTGTTTACCATTTGCTGATTTTTTTGGAAGTGAATTTCTAACTTCTTTCACTGATAAGTGAAAAAAAGTATTGCACTTTTTTTGAAATATACCAAATAGATTGAGTTTATAATTAAAAAACATTTTTCCTGTCCAAAAGAAAATTCCCTTTTGAGTTCCTCTGTGACTCAATGGTTGTTCAAGAGTATGTAGTTTAGTTTGTACACATTTGCGATTTTTTTTTCTGGTTTTCTTGCTGTTATTAATTTCTAGTTTCATTGCATTATAGTTGGAAAAGATACTTGGAATGATTTTGATCTTAAATGTATTAAGACTTGTTTTGTGACCTTCCATGTGATCTCTCTTGGAGAATGTTCTGTGTGCACTTGAGAAGAATGTGTATTCTGAGGCTATTGAGTGGAAAATTCTGTATATGTCCCTTAAATACATTTAATAGTGCCATTCAAGTCTGTTGTTTTTTATTGATTTTCTGTGTGTATGTGCTATCCATTATAGTAAGTGAAGTATAGAAGCCCTCTATTATTATTGTATTACTGTCAATATCTGTCTTTAGATTTGCCAATATTTACCTTACATATGTCTTGGTCCACTTTCTGCTGCTATAAAAGGATACTTGAGACTAGGTAGTTGATACATAAAAAACAGAAACTTATTTCTCACAGTTCTAATGACTGGGAATTCCATGATCAAGGTGCTGACATTTAGTATCCAGTGAGGGCCTCCTTGCTGCATCCTCACAGTGTGGAAAGCAGAAGGGCAAGAGAGAGACAAACTTACTCTCCTCATATGGCAGAAGAGTGAACCCCCTTCTACAAACATTTTAATAGCAGACTTAATCCATTCCACCCTCATGACCTCAACACCTTTTATTACAGTGGTTCTCAACCTGTGGGTCACAACCCCTTTGGGGGTCAAATGACCCTTTCACAGGGGTCACCTAAATAAATACTGCATATCAGATATTTATATTATAATTCGTAACAGTAGCAAAATTACAGTTATGGAGTAGCAACAAAAATAATTTTATGGTTGGGTGTCACCACAACATGAGGAACTATATTAAAGGGTCATGGCATTAGGAAGGTTGAGAACCACCTCCCAATATTGTTGCATTGGGAATTAAGTTTCAACATGGGCTTTGGAGGGGACAAAAGCATTCAACCCCTATCATTATATTTAGGTGCTCTAATATTGAATGTGCATATGTTTATAATTGTTAGATCTTTCTGTTGAATTGGGTTTTTTTTGGTCATTATGTAATGACATTCTATGTATTTAGAGACAATTTTAGATTAAAAATCTATTTTTCCTGAGAGAAGTATAGTCATTCCTGCTTTCTTTTGGTTATCATTTGCATGAATTATCTTTTTCCATCCCTTCACTTCAGTCTATGTGTCTCTTTAAATCTAAATTAAGTTTATTGTAGATAATATATCAGTGGATCCTGGTTTTTCTGTTAATCCATTCAGCACTCTATGACTTTTGATTAGCGATTTTAACTCTTTTAGTACTTTGAATATGCTATCTCACATTTTACTAGCTTGAAAGGTTTCTATTGATAAAGCCACTGAGAGCTTTATGGAGATTCCCTGATGTGACAACTTGCACATATTTTCTTTCTCTTGCTGCTTTAAAAATTCTCTCTTTGTCCTTGACTTTAAATAATTTGATGATAATATAGCTCAGTGAAGATCTTTTAATGTTTATCCTATTTGAGTTTTTTAGGGGGCATCATGGATCTCCGTGTTCATTTCAGCCTGGTCAGAAGTTTTCTGTCATTGCTGCCATGTGCCACATAATGATGTTTTAGTCAATGACAGAACACATTGATTTCACAATCTTGTGAAAGTGGTTCCAAAAGATTATAATGGAGTTGAAAAATTCCTATTGCCCAGTGATGTCTTAATGATACTGACTCTATGAAGACTGAGACTAACATATGCATTTGTGTCTTAGTTTCAACAAACATGTTTTAAAAGTTAAAAACTTCTTTAAAAATAGAAAATGCTTGTAGAATAAGAGTATGAAAAAGAAAATATTTTGTATAGCTATAAAACATGTTTTAAGCTAAGTATAATCACAAAAGAGTCAAAAATTTAAAAAATAGTTTATCAAGTAAAAATTATAGTAGACTAAGACTAATTTATTACTGGAGAAAGAAAAGTATTACAAATTTAGTGTACCCTAAGTATACACTGATTATAAAGTCTACAGTTATGTAAAGTAATGTCCTAGGCTATCACCTTCACTCACCAATTACCCCCTGATTCAGAGCAACTTTCAGTCCTGCAAGCTCCACTCATGGTAAGTGCCCTATACAGGTATACAATTTTTAATATTTTATATTGTTCTTTTACTGTGCCTTTTTTATGTGTAGATATGTTTTAATACACAAATATTTACCCTTGTTTTATAACTGCCTGCAGTATTTGGTATAGCAACATGCTGTATAGGTTTGAAGCCTTGGAGCAATAGAATATACCCCATGGCCTGGGTGTGTAGTAGATTATACCATCTAGGTTTGTGTAAGTATACTCTATAATCTTTGAACAATGATAAAATCACTTAACAATTCATCTCTCAGAATATGTCCCTGTCTTTAAGGGACACATAATATATTTTTTTAAATAAGCTTTATACCCCTTTCTCTTTCTCTGTTCCTTCTTGAATTCCCATAATGCATAAATTGTTTCATTTGATGGTGTCCCATTTGTTATATATGCTTCTCCATTCTTTTTCTTCTTTTTCTTCTTCTGTCTTTGACTAGATAATTTCAAATGATCTGTCATTTAGTTTCCTGATTCTTCTGCTTAAAGTCTGCTCTTGAAGCTCTCTATTGAATTTTTCAATTCAGTCATTATATTCTTTAGTTCTAGACTTCTGATTTGGTTCCTTTTTTGTGGTTTCTATGTCTTTGCTGAACTTCTCTTTTTTTTTCATGTATTATGTTCCTTATTTCATTTAGTTGTCTGTGGTCCTGCGCTCTCTCTTTTCTTGAGACATAGTCTCACTGTCACCCTGGGTAGAGTGCCATGGCATCACAGCTCACAGCAACTTCAAATTCTTCAGCTCAGAGATACTCTTGCCTCAGCCTCCAGAGTAGCTGGGACTATAGGAGCCCACCACAATGCCACCCTAATTTTTCTATTTTTATTAGAGGCAGGGTCTTGGTCTTTCTCAGGCTGGTCTTGAACTTCTGAACTCAAGCAATCCTGCTGCCTTGGCCTCCCAGTGTACTAGGATTACAGTGTAAGCTACTATGCTCAGTCCCTGTCTCTGTTCTCTTGCAGCTCATTGAACTTCTTTAAGATAGTTATTTAAAATTCTTTGTCATGCAATTCATAGCTATCCATTTCTTTAGAAAATTTTGGTGGTTGGAAAATTATTATGTTCTATTGGTAGTGTCCTGTTCCTTTGATTTTCATGTTTCTTACAGCCTTGTGTTGATATCTGTGTATTTGAGGGAGCACTTCTGGCCTTACAGACTGGTTTAGGTAGGGAAATACTTTCACCTATATGTAGGTGTGAGGGGACCATCTGAGTGAGGTACAGCACTTCCAGCTCTAAGGAAGGCATAGTGGTATAGTCTCTGTACTCAACCAGTTGGCCAAGACTGTGGGGGTCCTGAGGAGCCAAGCCTGTACCTGTAGTGGTAGTCAAGAATGTAGGGGTCCTCAGGAGCAAAGGATGCTGTGATCTTTCTGTTCTTTTTTTCCCCCACGGGGGAAGTTATGGCCAAGGTACTCCCCATTGGTGCCAGGTCCAGTACATATGCATGTTCATGGTGGTACTAGTGTCCCATACATGGGTATGTGTGAAGAGACAATCGTGCCAAGGTCCAGGGAGCAGGCATGCCTACTGTGGTAGTGGCAACAGTGTCTGGGGGCACAGGTGCTCTTACTTCAGTATTAATGACAATATCTTAGGTGTGGATGTGCCCACTGTAGCAGTGGTGCTAGTGTGTGTATGGCATGGGTACTTACAGTGCAATTGCAGAGCCAGAGTCAGGAGCATGGGTACATGTAGGCCAAACACAGCTCTCAGTTCTGGGTGCAGTGCATGCATGTCCAGGGCATGGGCACATGTGCTGTGGTGGTGTGCAAGGCACAGGCACTCATGGAGTAGCTATGGAGCTGGGTTCCAGAGCACACACATAAATGGTGCAGCCTAGCAATTTATTTTTATATATTAAAAATCAATTGTCTCTCTTCTTTTGAAAAACTTTTGTTCATGTCTTTTTCCCACTTTTTAATGGGATTCACAAAATTTGGTATATGTATACCATGGAGTACTACTCATCCATAAAAAGAATGTATTAATGCCTTTGCAGAAATTTGGAAGGAACTGGAGACCATTATTATAAGTGAAGTATCTCAAGAATGGAAAAACAAATACCACATGTACTTTTTTTTTTTTTTTTTTTTTGTAGAGACAGAGTCTCACTTTTTCACCCTTGGTAGAGTGCAGTGGAGTCACTCCAGCAACCTCCAACTCCTGGGCTTAGGCGATTCTTCTGCCTCAGCCTCCCAAGTAGCTGGGACTACAGGCACTCGCCACAACGCCTGGCTATGTACTCTTTAATAAACTGGAATTAATCTACAGGCACACAAGTACACAAGGGGAAGAAAAAGTTATTGGAAATCAAGCTGCATTGCGGGGAGGAAGGAAAGGGCAAAAACCCACCTAACAGGTACAATGAACACTAGGTGGGTTATGGGTACACTTATATAGCCCTGACTCAAGCCTTGTATAAAAAACATCTCTACCTCCTTAATGTCTGGAAATTAAAAAAAATCAATTGTATAATTTTAAAATTTGAGAATAGTATTTAAAAATATACCTATCCATAGAAATATTATCTGACTTTAGAGCCAATTTTCACCCTCAGAGCTAACTTTGGAATAGACATTTATTTAGTTTGAAGACACTTTAGGCCTAGAAGTGCTATCTTCATCTTTGGAAAGTTAACTTGTAGAACAGGGGCGAGTCCCTGGGCCCAGCAACTCAGTACAGGTTACAGATAACAGAGGAATAGCTCTCTGTGGTATAACTCTAAGAATCATTGCCTTGAAGGTCAGAGGACAGCGATAAAACCCTTCAGGCTGAGGGAACTATGGAAAATAAGCAGAGGAGATAAGATTTGAGCTGTGTTTAGAAACATGTAAAGGATCCAGAGGTAGAGGACAAGAGAGACTGGCACTCACCTCTGGGGCTATGACCATTCTATGTAGGGAGTGAAGTAGATAAGGCTGGGGAGATAAACTGGAATCCAGTTGTAGAGAGTCCTACTTCACTTAGTCCAGAAAAGTGAGCATGACCGACCCTGTTTGCCAGCTAGAACGTTGTTTTTAGACAACAGAGGTCCCAGAAACTAAGTGGAACTATGCAGACCAATAGTACTTGAGATTGATTTTAAGTGAAACCTGAAAAGATACATATTTTTCAGAGCCTATACCTTATTTCAGCTACTATATGAAAAATGTCTTTTATAGTGATGATGAGTGGATAAAGGTTCTAAGAGTCTTAGAAATGATTTTTATAGATGGATGGCAGAAAAATGAGCACCTGGCCAATCCTAGAAGTGACCAGTGAAGGCTTATGACTAACTCTTCTTTATTTATTCAAAATCACAAACAAAGACATTCACTGGAGGAAATATGAATTAGCCTGACTCATTGTACTTCTTGAAAATTCCACAGAGGGTCTCATGTACCATGAGTACAGACTGCTTTTGAGTAGAACCTGAAATACTATGCTGTCTGTAAGTCCCAAGATCATAGCTCCATGGGAGGCCCAATCAATTTCCCTGGGAAGAGGAATGTAGGAAATGAGTGCAGCTACTACTCTCTTGTGGAATTTGATTTACACAGCGTGAGGGACAGAGATGGATGTGGCAGTCACATTATCAAGCCCAACTCCATCTTTCACAGACAAACTCTTGAAACCTGAGTGGATAAAAAAGAACTTGCAAACAAAATAAAACAAAGAACTTGCATTAGTCAAAGGATGGAACTGGAGTGAGAACCAGTTCCACATGTACTCCACATGTAGCTCCGGGGAAACCATTCATATTCTACTCTTAAAGGCTCTCCCTGAAGTTCTGCAGTACTCACTCTGGCAATGGTGGCTTTGCCAGTGAGTGGACAAAGGGAGCCATAAATGAAATAAATTTTGTATTTTAACATGTCCCCAGACTCTTTTAAATTATCTTTAGCACCTGTAACTTTCAGTACACAGCTGGTATCTCATAACTTTTCAATCCATTATGGTGCACTTAAGACTGGCATTAGTCTCTTATTATTGAGGAAACTTGTCTACAGAAAATATTAAAAATATATAAGCCCTAGGAAATAGATTTCACAGTCCCAAGTGTCTGTGAAAGCAGCAGCCAGACTTCAGATTTGGCTTCATTCTGAAATCTGATGGTATATAGTCTTATTTTTCATGTATTGCTTGGAAAAGCTTTCCCTCAGTTATGGGAAAGTTTTTAAAAAATGAGTTTTGTTTATTTCTCCTTTTGCATTTTTTAATTATACAAATATGCTTTATTATAAGGAAAATTTAAATATAACCAACAATACTGAAAATAATGTAGCTGGCATTTATTGCCTTGGTTGGAGTTCTTTATTAAGCAGGCATTTGCTGTTCCATGAGCGTTAATAATCAGATTATGCAACAAAATAGATAACTTGAAAAAGAAATCAAGAATACAGAATGATGGCTCGGCGCCTGTGGCTCAATCAGCTAAGGTGCCAGCCACGTACACCTAAGGTGGCGGGTTCAAATCCCCAGCCCGGGCCCGCCAAACAACAATGATGGCTGCAACCAAAAAATGGCTGGGCGTTGTGATGGGCGCCTGTAGTCCCAGCTACTTGGGAGGCGGAGGCAGGAGACTCGCTTGAGCCCAGGAGTTGGAGGTTGCTATGAGCAGTGAAGCCATGGCACTTTACCCAGGGGGATAGCTTGAGGCTCCGTCTCAAAAAAAAAAAAAGGTAGTATTTATTTTCTATTGCTGTGTAGTAAATTACCATAAACCCGATAGCTTAGAACTGCACCACCATATAATACATCCACGTCAGCACTGCTCAATACGGCCATGTAACAAAACTGCACCTTACCCCCGAGTCTATAAAAAATAACAATGGTAATTTTTAAAGATGGCATTGACAATGCAATAACCTTCAGGCACATTTTATAAATGAAAATCTCTCTCTGTGTGTGTACATACATCATATATAACATATTTATATTAAATATAAAAAAAATTCAACTTTACTTCTATTTCCTCCATGGAAACTTCCCGGACTCCTCCAGCCCTTATCTCCAGATTTCCTGGTACTCACTGAAAGGGCATTAAACAATAGGCATCAAAAGCTTGAACTGTGAAGTCAGTCAGACCTGCCATCAACCCAGATCTATGCGACTGAGGGCAGGTCGTTCATCCACTCTGAGCCTCAGTTTCCTGCTCTGAAAAATAGGACTGACTTGAGAATGAAATAAGATCACGCAGGCAGGACACTGGAAACAGCTGAGTAACGTCAACCATTATCAGTATGTCTACATAGCCCACCCACCCTCTTGGAGTAGCACATTGGACAGAGAGTCCAAGTGGACAGTGCACAACCCATTCTTCTTAAACTAAACCAAAAGGAATCAAAATGCTTATTGAAGTGGAGATTAGTGTGGACCAGCTTGGGCTGCAGGGCCAGGGATGCTCTGAGTGACTATCTGTTCTAAGGCCCTCAGGGAGAACTTCACAAACAAAACCCCCCAAATCCAACCTAGTCAAGTGAAAAACTAGAGAAAAAACTAGGGCAGGACTGCAAAAGTCAGCGCACTGTTCAAAAGAGCACTGCCAATCAGAACGATCTGTCTGATGCCTGGTCACACAGACATGTGGGTCTTGCCAGAATTTGAAAACGGGCCAAAGTCACATATGAAAATTTTATGTCTTAGGTTCTTAGTCCATCTGCTACAACAAAATACCATAGATCTGGTGGCTGACAAACAACAGAAATTTACTTCTCACAGCTCTAGAAGCTGGGAAGTCCAAGATCAAGGTGCCAACACATTCCGGGTCTGGTGAGGACCCTCTTCCTGGTTCACAGACAGCTGTCCTCTCCTGTTGTCTTCACGCGGCAGAAGGGGTGAGGCAACTCCAGAGTCTCATAAGGGCACTAATCCCATTCCCAAGGGCTCTGTCCTCATGACTTAACTGCCTCCTAAAGCCCTACCTCCTGGTACCCTCAACTTGGAGGATTTCAACATATCAATTTGCAGGGGACACAAACTTTCAGACCATAGCAGATTCTAAGTGGATTGGGTGGGAGGGACAACACTTAAAATTTTTAAGAGAACAACACATTTTTAATCACCTAAAAATAAAAAAGTAAACAAATGAGCCATTTATGAAGGATCTTTATAAATATATTGATGAAAACAAGTCTGTTAGGCCTGGAATTTGAATTTATAAGCTACCCAGGACTTGCACTTGGAGTGATAAAAGTTTATTTCTTTCTAAAATACAAATATCCCTTGGTTATTAGAGATTCATAAGATCCTGGACTACAAAATGCTGTATTAATACAGTCTTGGCACCTGTAGCTCAGTGGCTAGGGTGCCAGCCATATACACTGGAGCTGGCGGGTTTGAATCTAGCCTGAGCCTGCCAAACAACAATGACAACTACAACCAAAAATAGCTGGATGTTGTGGCAGGCACCTGTAGTCCCAGCTACTTGGGAGGTGGATGCAAGAGAATCGCTTGAGCCGGGAGTTGGAAGTTGTTGTGAGCTATCATGCCACTGCACTCTCCCTAGGGTGACAGCTTGAGACTCTGTCTCAAAAATAAAATAAAATAAAATAAAATAAAAAATAAATAAATAAATCAGCATCAGTGCTCTGGCTGTGCTCTCCACGAGGCATGCGCTCTTGAGGAAGTCACATACCTGTTTGTCTCGAGTGTCAGTTTCCTCATCTGTGAAATGGGAATAATATTTTCCAGCATCTCACATGTTTGGTGTGAGGATCACATGAGCTAATTTATGCAAAGAACTCATCCTAATACCCACTCATAATTAACACTCAGTAAACACAAGCAATTATGACAATGAGATCCCACCATTCCCATTTCTCACTTCTTTCCGCGAGAATGCACTGACTATTTGTTTTACCACAGTCCTCATATGAAACTTGAAAACAGGAATTTTCTGTTTTAAGGAATTGGCTTTTTTTTTTTTTTTAACCAATAAAGCTACCAAATCGTCTTCTGTGGATATTAAGGATGATAAAAATAAGAGCTGTCACTGACAATGCGTGTAGGAGGTGAGCTGACTCCCTGCAGAGGTGAGGGAGGGTGACCTAACTTACTATTACTTACCTGAGAAATCAACTTTTCTTCCCAATTGACTTGTTTTCCCGCCCTCAGCAAACATGCTTCAGTTTCTTCTCTGACCTCAGAAAACATCCATAAATCAAATACCACTAAATCATCTGTGCCCTTGGGCTGACTGTGGGAACCTCTGAGTTATGATAGTGTGAGCACAATGCTGCAAGGAGCTAAAAGAGTGATTCCCTTTCCAGGGTGTTAAAGAGTAAGTGCCCTTTGTGTACCTTCGGAGGTGATGTCATTGTCTCCCGTCACTGGGCAGGTGCCAGGAGTTGCGATAGGGCTGAGCCTGCAGCAATGATGGATTGCACCTCTCACCTGGACACTTTATGAACAATAACCCCTTTGTGAGGCCACAGGCCTTGGCCTTTCTGCTAGGGAGGGAGGTGCAGTCACATGACTTGCCTGAGGCCTGAAATCTCCATAGCAGAAACCTTATAGGAAAGCTCTAACCTTGAAGGTAAAGGACACAACTGGGGCCTAGCACTGGCGGGAGGCTGAGGATGCGGGAGGGACCCAGAGGGGCCTGGCTGCTGACTGCCTGGAGCTTATAGTCTAGTGGGAAAGACAGCAAACAAATAACGGGGCTGACAGGAACTGAGCACAGTTGGAATGAGCTCCCTGAAGCACGGTGACTGTGGGATTTTAGGGGAGACCTAATGAGGAGGGAGAGGGTGATTTAGGCATGAAATTGAAAACACATTTTTAAAAATATCAAACATGACAGAGAGCACAAACTTTGCACGTTTTGAAGATAAAGCTGCAAACAGCATAGACGGAGCACATTGGCCTGGGATGGGCCTGGCCATGCCTTGTCCTCTCCAGAGTTCGGTGTTGAGGCTTCTGGTGCTATAGGTGGGTGTCTCAGTGGGGAGAGCCTGGGAAGCCCCAGCTCAGACAGAGGTGGAGCCTGCCACAGGTGAAAGTCCTCTAAAACAGTGAGGACGCCTCCTGGGTGGCTGGAGGGTGGTCTGTGGCCAGGAGATCCCCAGCCCGGATTGGTGGCCACAGATGCCCCTCTCTGGCCTTACCACCACCCACAGTATGCACACAGTATTCAGTGTTGTCTCGTCAGCCCACACTGCCCCTTGTTCTATGCTGCCATCTAACCCTCCCTCCTGGTGTTGATAGAGTTGTGTGTCTTCAGATACAAAGGGGCTGGCAGATATGTGTGCGTGTGTGTCTGTGTGCGAGTGTATGTGTGTGTGTGCATGCATGTGTGTGAGCGTGTGTGCATGTTTGCATGTATGTGCATGGGCGTGTGCAGTGTGCAGGCGTGTGTGAGCGTGTGTGCGTGTTTGCATGTGTGTGTGCAGAGAGGAAGAGGCAGACCTCTGACCCACTGCTCTTCCCTGCTGTACTCTGTTCATCTCTCTTCTGGAGCAATTGCCAATTCACCTGCAAATTTATCCGTTCTTAGGTCAATCTTCTTGAGGCACAGTGGGCTTGAAGGCGGTGGCCATATACTACATATACGTTAGCCATCGCTTGAACACTTTCCTACCCCTCCTTCCCCAGCCCAGCATCTCAGACTTCTCTGACTCAACTTTTCTGTATGGGGTGTTTCTGTGATGTGGGGGAGGAGCAGTCAGCTTGCCATGAAGGAGGAGCAGCTGATGGTAGAAGAAGATGGTAGAGGTGGAGAGGGCAGCCTTCCTCTTCTCGAAACATGTGGTGCCAAGGCAGCATCAGCTGCGAGGGAATTCTGGGACTGGGGAAGCTCGTGACATAATAGAGCCTGAATGCTTTGGGGGACTCATCTCAGAAGTACTAAATCCCAGAATTCTTAAACATCATCCAACCTATAAAAGGCCCTAAGGAACACACATTAAGGATAACTGAAAAGTGGAAATAACTCCTTCAAATCGTCACTAACTTGGTTGCTACAGGGCTTCTGTTATTTATGACTATTTCACTTTCTTGTGTCCCATGTCATGTACTAGCAGTTGTCTTGCTACCAGAATAGTTTGTCACACACAGAAAAGTTTTTACCCCTATGAGAATACTTACAACGAGCCGAGAAGGCTGGTGTTGATACATGGATGCTAATAATTGATCTCATACTCCATGAGATCAGCACTTCTGTACACTAGCTCCACCAGAAAATTTAACGCTTTAATAGAACTGAATACGTTTTTTTAAAACTCTGAGAATTATTGAAAGTTAGGATCAGATGTGTTCTCACATAACATCGTGGTTGGAACAGTCAAAATGAGTTGGAGCCACGTATTTTATGACAGTCAAACGTGGGAAAAGATTCTTAAGGATAGATAATTGAAACAACAAGAATTCCCACATGTGCTCAGGTAGCTGCTGCAATTGTCAAGGTGAACAGAGGGATAATGCCGAAAGCTTTTGTGTTTGGAGATTGTGGTCATTTTCCTGGAATTGTCGTTATTTGGGAGGCTGTCAGTATAAAATGTGGCCATTCGAGCCCCACCTGCTGCTCCAGGCTGCTTTGCAGAATATGCACTGGGAAATGATCTTCATTAAGATGGAGGCTGCTTTTGTCCTCCCAACGCCCAAGCGTAAATGTCTTCGGCCAGACGTCCCATTAGAGTGTGTAGCATTCTAGGAATGGGACATTATGAGAGCGACGTGAGACAGCATCACATCACACACGAGCTCGAAAACCAGACTTCCCAATGATACCAACAGTGCTACAGACACAGGAGAAGTCCATGTAATGCTTGATGGGCTGGCACCTCCTCACACCTGTAGATTCACTCCTGTAACCTGTGAAAACATACGTCTAGATGAAAGTCAAAATGAAAAGCTGGATCAGCTGCACTTGGAAGGGATGACATATAGAGAGAAAGAAATGAACAAAAAAATGAAAAGCTGCAGGCCAGGCGCAATGGCTCACACCTATAATCTTAGCACTCCAGAAGGCCGAGGTGGGTGGATTATTTGAGCTCACAAGTTCAAGACCAACCTGAGCAAAAAGTGAAATCCCGTCTCTACTAAAAATAGAAAAACTGAGGCAAGAGGATCGCTTGAGCCCAGGAGTTGGAAGTTGTTGTGAGCTATGATGCCATGGCACTCTCCCCAGGGTGACAGCTTGAGACTCCATCTGAAAAAAAAAAAAGAAAAAGAAAGAAAAGTTGCAAAAGTATTAAGTCAAGAAAAAATAACTGCAGAAAATTAATGATTGGATAAAATTAAAAACTGATGTGTATCAAGACCTTTCATGCTTTTCAAAATTGTGATGAGATGTGTGTATACGTTCTCATAATGAAAGCTTGTCTGGAAGAGTCACCAAATTCAATAAGGAATTTTGGGATTTGACCTTGAAGTAACTTACGACTTCCTGGGAATCCTGAAAAAGATGGTGCTTCAGCCAGCTCGCATAGCACAGAGCATGTCAGCTGGCTTGCACAGCACAGAACACGTGCTTGGTTACAGGATTCATGTGGGAATTAGGGTTTTTTTTTTTTTAATTGTTGTTGTTTTTTGAGACAGTCTTACTATGTAACCCTCAGTATAGTGCTGTGGCATCACAGGTCATAGCAACCTCAAACTCTTAGGCTTAAGCAATTCTCTTGCCTCAGCCTCTTAAGTAGCTGGGACCACAGGTGCCCATCACAATGCCTGGCTATTGTTTGGTTGTAGTTGTCATTGTTGTTTGGCGGGCCCGGGCTGGATTTGCACCCGCCAGCTCTGGTGTCTGTTGCTGGCATCGTAGCCGCTGAGCTACAGGTGCCGGGCTGGGAATTAGGTTTTTGAGATGTTAATAATGAACTCAGCTTCAGGAATCTTATTATTGTGCTAGTTACTGATGTTAATATTGTTTGATGTTTGAACATTTATTAATATATATGTGCAGAACAAGAAACTAAAAACTATTCATATTCTTTTTTTATTTTTGCTTTAGTCATCACAACCATGTTGAACTTATGTGATTGTTGGTTTTATTACCTGTGAAAAGGCAATTTCTCCTCTAATTTACATTATTTAATGGTTTCACTAGCTACATTCCACAATCCACAAGCCCCCCTTTACTGTAATTTCTTCTAAATAGATGCAGAAAAATGGAATTTTCTCTACTAAAGTACTTTTGCATTTTAAATATGAAAGAACCAAATATAGTTTTCTATTCAAAATTTGCTTATTTTGATAGGTGAAGATCTACTCAACTGTTCGTTTTCCCCTGAAACTTCTGGATAACTATGTGTTAACTTTTCTAGCCCTAGCTCTGGCTTATCATTTCCTGTTATAAAATTGTTTGAATTTACTCAGAACATATTCCTATCATTAATACAAATAAACTGTTGAAATAAAAAAAAAACCTGAGAATTTAATTTACAGTGTGCTATGGTTTGAATATGTCTCCCAGAATTCATGTGTTAGAAACTTATCCCCCGATGTAATGGTGTTGGGAGGTGAGGCCTAAGGGGGAGTGTTTAGGTCATGAGGGCTCCATTCTTTTTTTTTTTTTTTTTGCAGTTTTTGGCCAGGGCTGGGTTTGAACCCACCACCTCCAGCATATGGGGCCAGCGCCCTACTCCTTTGAGCCACAGAGGGCTCCATGCTTATGACTAGATGGATGCCATTAAGAAAAGGGCTAGTGGGAGTGGGTTCGCTGGCTTGCACTTTTGCCCTTCTGCCTTCTCCTGTGTGATGGTGCAGCATGAAGGCCCTCACCAGACGCTGGTGCCTTGACCTTAAACTTCCCAGCTTCCAGAACTGTGAGCCAATACATTTCTGTTCTTTGTATAATGGATTACAGGTATTCTGTTACAGCTGCACACAATGGCTCAAGACACCATTTATTTCAAACCAATTAGAGAAAGGATGAAATAGTGAATAAATGCTATTGAGTTGATATGCTACTTGTTTTTGAACAGAGAAAAGGTAGACTCCACCTTACCAGTAGTTAATTCCCTATGGATAAAGAGCTAAACATAAAACTAACAACTTTAACATACAGCACAACCCCCATAGTTGACCCTTCCCCTTCATTGACCACCTCCTTAAATTGGCCTAATTTTTATAGCCGGGACATGCTCTACGTGTACTCAGTGGAAGTTCCTTATGCTGACCACCTCCGTATGTTGACCAGTTTGTTACAGTCCTTGGGTGGTCAACTTAAAGAGGTTCTACTGTGTATATATATATGTAGGAGTATTTTAAAAACAAGTCCTGAGATGAAGTAAGTAGCCTAAAGCAAGACTCCAGATCCAGAAACTTGAATAAAATAATTAACAGATTCAATTACACAAAAGGGCAAATTTTTCATCCAAAAAATTGCCATGAACAAAAAACAAAATTAAAAACAAAATGGCCAGACTGGAAGCAAATAGGGTATGCCTGCCCCTGGGTCATCTTTTCTCAGCAGAACTCCTCTTGTCTCTAACACCCAGACTTCATAGAACGTGCCTATCTTTCCTATACAACATTTTTTTGGGGGGAGCCAAGGTTTATTTATATAGGAAATTTTATTTGTACATCCTGAAAACTCATTATAACATTTTAAACAAAGTGGTGTGTGTATGGGGGAGAGGGAGGAATTTTCCATTTACTTTCCACTTCTAATTGGAAGAATGTCAGAATCACATGCAGATGTTTCCAAAAGCGCCGAGTGTCAACGCAGGGCTGGGAGTTGGCTGTGGAAGCTGCACACAGGCAAATGTCTGCGAAGCGTCAGATCCACTGTTTGGGGGCTGGGAGCCGTGTTTTATGCATCTTAGGAGCTAAATAACTCATCACATACATCGACATTTTCCTGTGTTTCGGGGAATTGGTTGGCCGTATTACACTGATAGAAAATGGGCTCCTGCTGAAGTTTTTCCACCAAGCGCCTGGCATTTAGGAATGGGCTCCTCAGGGGATCCAGAGATGCCAGCATGGACAAATGGTAGTACACACGGAGGATTCGTACTGAGAAAATCCATACAATAGTCCATTTGAATCTGACAGAAGAAAAGATACAACACGGAAAAAGATAAAGCAATCACTAGAAAATGACTCGAGGAAAAAAAAAAGAGAAAGAGAGAGAATGAGTCAAGAGTGGAAACTGACAATTCACAAGAGGAAGAACAGTGAGATTAGCCAGTGAAGAACAGCAATACACAGGCTCGCTGTCAGCAGGGAAGTGCCCGGATCGCCTTAAAACAACGAAATGCCTTTTTGCAGTCTGCTGGGTTTACAGAAGAGGAAAAGTGCGATACAGAGGACTGGAGGAATCAGGTGCTTTGGCCCTGCTCACGGCCGTGCACGTCGAAGGAGACATCTTTTTTTTTTTTTTTTTTTTGAGATGGAGCCTCAAGCTATCCCCCTGGGCAGAGTGCCATGGCATCACAGCTCATAGCAACCTCCAACTCCTGGGCTCAAGCGAGTCTCCTGCCTCCGCCTCCCAAGCAGCTGGGACCACAGGTGCCCGCCACAACGCCCAGCCATTTTTTTGGTTGCAGCTGTCATTGTTGTTTGGAGGGCCCGGGCTGGGGATTCGAACCCACCACCTTAGGTGTATGTGGCTGGTGCCTTAGCCGATTGAGCCACAGGCGCCGAGCCAAAGGAGACATCTTTCATGGCAAACTGGTGCTCTTAAAAACTGCAATGCATGGCACTCTACGTTCACAATTTATTTCTAGAAACCGATCACATGTGCGTGAAAACATGTGCCTGAATATGAATAAATATCCTGGCATTATTTGTGATAATAAAATATTGAAAAGATACAGAATGTACATCAATGATTTAAATATATTATGGTGTGAAATACTGCGGAGTTGTTCACACAGGGTTAGACTTACATACGCTGAAGTGAAAAGGTCTCCCAGGCACATTAAGGAAACAGAACAAGTTCCAGGAAAACACATGCAATATTCCGCATTTCTGTATATGCCTGTGTGTACATGAAAGGGCCCACCTGAATGGGAGCGGTTACCTCTGGGAGAAAGCTGGTTGCAGGGGGAGGTGCTAGGAGGCAGCATTCTCATTCACCAAGCATTCCGGGTTCTCACCCTGCAGTGGCCCTCTCTGCAGGAGGATCCGTTCCCACACTATTCACCTAAGTAATGGCCATACACTTACTTTAGCCAGTCTGTGATGCTGGTCTCTTTTGTACAAAGTTTCAGAAGTCAGAGCATCATTTGCCGTTTCTTTTGCCTTCTGCCATGAGACTGACGATGTTCCAGATAGAGGTTAGTTAGGTTCTACCATCAGTTTTCTTTCTGGAGGAGTAAAGACGGTAAGAAACAGAGATGCAGCAGATTCATGAACAACGTGTGGTGTGAGGAAGACATGAACGTTTGTGGTTATAAAGCCACTGAGATTTGGGGATGTTTGTTATTGTAGCATAATGTGGCCTTACCTGACAGCTACAAAAAAAAGACGACCTTACAGGGCTTCCTCTGTGTATTTCTCTGTCATGGGAGTATTTATGTGTTACTTACAAACTAATTTTATAAAATGACATCTCAGTGAAATTACAGACAACTACATGTCAAGGGCCTTCAAGGTTGTTGACAAAGAGAAACTATGGAAGTGAAATCCTGGAATTCCAAGAACAAAGTTGAAGTGCCTGCCTGAGACTTGTAGGCTAACACATCACGGACCCTGGCTGCAATCTGTAGACTCTGAGAAGGTAAGAGGTGTGTTGGTAAGCCAGAGAGCAAAAAACATGGTGGTTAGCTAGATAAGTGAGAATTGTCTTTGTATAGTTAGTGGGGAAGATCAGGGCAGTAAGAATTCTACTCACTCAGCCACAGGACTGAAGGGCATCCAGATAAATGGTGGGACTATAGAGTCTGCCTCTGTGGACACTGGGAGACATTGCTCTATAATAGTAAGGATTAAGTTTCAAGTATTGCTAATTCAATGTGCCAGTCCCTTCAGAGGTGACCTGAGTATAGAAAATTTGAGAACCACTGGCTCAGGAAGTAGAGTAGGTAATTGAATGTAGTCTCTTATTTCCTGCTGGCAGCTGTGCCTGGCTCAAGTCCAGATGCTCACCTTTCCCCTCTGATCTAGCACCTCCTCTTGGTCAGGCACTGTAATTGCCATTAGCACTACACACAACGATTGTTGCTCTCAAACTCATAGCATAGCAAAGGGGACAGACCAATAACACATACACAGAAGCATAGACAGCAGTTAATAGCAGCACTAACCTCTTCTCAAAGAGGTGGTAGCTTATAAGCATTTACACACACACACACACAACCCTATAAGCTAAGTATAATTGCCCTATTTTTCAGATGAGTAAACTGAGGCTGGAAGAAATTAATTAGCTTCCTTAAGTTCTGACAGCCTATAGAGGCTCAGTCTCAAGTTCTTTTTTTTTATACCAAGTAACTGATCAATAAATAATAGCATCAGAGTGAAACAAAGGGCCGTGAGGCACAGAAAGGGAATGACTACACCTTGAATCAGAGCTTTAAGCTTCAGAGCGAGATGCCAAGATTCAGCTTTTTATCCCTAGACAGTGAAGCACAGCTTTGGTTACTGGAGCAGCCTGGAAATCTGACTTGGGTTAGTTATGGTTAGCATTCCTTCCACTTCTGCCCGCACCCTCCCCCCTTCTCCTATTGGAAATAAACCTCTTAGTTGCTTAGGGCATGAGGTGGGGTAAGGAAAGCCTTCACAATCGGTCTAATGTGTACAAAGAATTCCAGAAGATACTGATCTAACTGTGGCAACACGAGGAGCCCTGGGGCCCACCTATCAAGTCTCATCAGTGGCTGAGGCTGGGGGATTGGTCACATGTGTTTGCCACTAGCCCAGTTCAACATTCTTCCTGTGAAGCACTCAGCGCAGAGATGTATCCTAGGAGATCTAACTCCGTCAGGTCTGTTCTGAGTCACGTAATGGAGTTTAACCTGAACAAGGGTAGAGCAGGGCTCCCAGCCCCAAGGCTGTGTTTAGGAGCAGCTTATATGAACAGCGAGTGAAGGCCTGTTCACCAGAAAAGCCCCGAAGATCAGAGCAAGAGGCCTGAGAAGCAGTCTTGTTTCCTGGGCTCTGGTTTAGGGCTAAGGTCTCAGGGTTCAGACAGCCTTTGTGCCAAGGAATTAATGACACCCCAGGGACTCTCAGCAGAAGAGAAATGAATCCAGAAAAGCTGCCTCCGGAACCAGTCTGAGAAGCTGAGCCGAAGCAGCACAGCTGACCCGGTCTCTCAGCCCACATCCTTTCCCCACATACCTTCCGTGTTCATCTAGTTAAAGTTTCACCATGACTGTGAGGATGTTTATCTCAAAAGGCTTTGGGGGCAGGTGGTGCCTGTGGCTCAGGGGTTAGGGTGCTGGCCCTATATGCCAGAGGATGGTGGGTTCAAACCCAATCCCAGCCAAACTGAATAGAACAACAACAAAAAGGGCTTAGACAATAAGTGTTGTTACATTGTTAAAGCAAAGATCACTTTTAAGTTATTTAGTATTGTTACAGTGTTAGAGTAAAGGCTGCTTTAATTTTTTATTATTTTTTTGAGATAGAGTCTCACTATGGTGCCCTCAGTAGAGTGCCGTGGTGTCTCAGCTCACAGCAACCTCAAACTCTTGGGCTTAAGCGATTCTCTTGCCTCAGCCTCCCAAGTAGCTGGGAATACAGGCACTGCCACAACACCCAGCTACTTTTTGGTTGTAGTTGTCATTTTTGTTTGGCAGGCCCAGTCTGGATTCCAACCTACCAGCGTTGGCGTATGTGGCCGGCACCGTCCCCACTGAGCTACGGGTGCCAGCAAGGCTATTTTTATTTTGTCTTCTTTGATGATTCTTTTTTTTTTTTTTTTTTTTTGAGACGGAGCCTCAAGCTATCCCCCTGGGTAGAGTGCCATGGCATCATAGCTCATAGCAACCTCCAACTCCTGGGCTCAAGTGAGTCTCCTGCCTCTGCCTCCCAAGTAGCTGGGACCACAG
>CAUYQV010028071.1:0-14611 GCA_963574575.1 Galagoides demidoff | reverse complement strand
TTCAGAATGTCAACAAAAAAGCTGCAGCTTTTTGTTTTTTGCAATTACAGAGTGGTGTTCAGTTAACAGAACAACAATTATTTCATATAAGCTGCATCAGAGACAACTGAAGATGAAAAAACTACCATCCCCATATATAACTAATTTGTGCTGTGCACCAACAAGAGCCTGCTTTAAATTTCCATGCCAATTTACAACCCCCATACTGTACCAGGCAAGGTTAGTGGCCATTGAAAATACCACCAGGACAGGGCTATCTAAAGACACATGTGGTAGTGTGTTAACTGTACAAAAAAAGACACTGTACAGTTTAAAAACAAATCTTACACAGCCTTACATTTCAATTTTTTTCTTTAAAAGGAGTGAGTTGTGTACAGGGGGTTTAAATGCTTTATAGACAAGAAAAAAATACTACGCTGGAACCAACTTACTCATCATCTTCTTCATCATCTTCCTCCTCTTCATCCTCCTCATCTTCCTCCTCTTTTTGCTTTTTTCAGCCTTGACGACTCCCTTTTTCGCTGCATCAGGCTTTCCTTTAGCTCGGCATGCAGCAATATCCTTTTCGTATTTTTCCTTCAGCTTTGCAGCCTTCTTTTCATAAGGCTGCTTGTCTTCCGCAGCAGTGTTATTCCACATCTCTCCCAGCTTTGCAACCTCACCAATGGATAGGCCAGGATGTTCTCCTTTGATTTTTGGCCGATACTCAGAACAGAACAAGAAAAAGGCCGAAGGAGGCCTCTTGGTGCATTGGGATCCTTGAACTTCTTTTTTGTTTCCCTTTAGGAGGTCATAGGTTTTCATTTCTCTTTCATAACGAGATTCATCTGCCTTTGCTATATCTTCAAATTTTCCTTTCTCTTTAGCAGACGTGGTCTTCCACCTCTCTGAGCACTTCTTAGAAAACTCTGAGAAATTGACTGAAGCATCTGGGTGGTGCTTCTTGTGCTCCTCCCGACAAGTTTGCACAAAGAACGCATATGATGACATTTTACCTCTCAGGCTTCTTAGGATCTCCTTTGCCCATGTTTAGTTTTTTTTCCTCAGCTAGGCACAGAGTCGCCCAGTGCCCGTCTGGCTCTCACTTGCCCCAGCGCTGTCTCTGTGGACCTCAATGTACTACAATGGCTGTGAGAGCGGAGCCAGATGCCCCTGCTTTCTTGTCTTCTAAATTTTTTAATGTATCAGGTAAAGATGGATTTGGTTATTATCTTTTCTTTTTTTTTTTAGAGACAGAGTCTTACTTTATTGCACTTGGTATAGTGCCATGGCGGCTCACAGCAACCTCCACTGAGTATGGTAGCAGATGAAGCAGGGTTTCTCTTACTTCAGCCTCCTGAGCAGCCGGTACTATAGGTGCCTGCCATAACACCTGGCTATTTTTTGTTGCAGTTTGGCTGGCGCCAGGTTTGAACCCACCACCCTCAGTATATGGGGCTGGCGCCCTATCTTTTCTTTTTCGCTAAGAATATATTGAGTTCCAGGAAAAAACTGCCATTAACTCCAGTGTTATAAGCAGCATATTAGAAGGGAAGAAGGGTATGGAAAGCTCCCCATCTCAGGGTCCTGGGTGGCTGCTGACTAAAGGCACTGTGAGTGCTTATGTCTCATCTGTGTTTTGTTCATATGCTGAAATTACTGGATACCAGGCAGAGATGGGAGGTGACAATATTCTTGACCCTGTGGGGGACGGGGGTGCAAAGCAGTCAGAGATAGCAGGATGAAAGAAATGAGGTTTGTTAATAGAGCCCAGGAAGTTGGAGAATTGGGCTTGAAGAAAAAGACCTGGGCTCAGCGCCTGTGGCTTAAGCGGCTAAGGCGCCAGCCACATACACCTAAGGTGGTGGGTTCGAATCCCCAGCCCGGGCCGCCAAACAATGACGGCTGCAACCAAAAAATGGCTGGGCGTTGTGGCGGGCGCCTGTAGTCCCAGCTACTTGGGAGGCTGAGGCAAGAGACTCGCTTGAGCCCAGGGGTTGGAGGTTGTTGTGAGCTATGATGCCATGGCACTCTACCCAGGGGGATAGCTTGAGGCTCTGTCTCATAAAAAAAAAAAAAGACCTAGAGGAAACATCTGCTAGCAGTTCTAGCGGTGCGGGGGTGGGGCAGAGGTGGGGGTCAGAATATCCACCTACGCTGTTACTAAGCTTGTTGAAAAGAAGGCTGGTCTAGTTTGGCGTAGACTCTTCCCTCTGGATCAGAAAAACAGAAGCATTATAATATGCTATTCATACAGAAAGTGTGAGTAGAAAAAAAGAAAATGAACATGTGGGGCTGAGAACATCTGCTGTAGCAAGTCATTTAGAGACGGCTAGGCAGTGGCTTGACAGCAGCTTGCTAGTGTGTGGCAGGAAGGGTGAGGAGGAATGGGGGTGGAGACCAATGGATAAGAGTAATTTAGGTCATGAACAGCATCCCACATTCTATCTTTTATTTTCTCAGTGCTCAGTCAGATCCAGAGTCTCATCAGCACGGAAACACTGTGATTAATGGCAGTAGCCAAAAATATGACACGGGAATAGATTGCTCACAGCATGATACAGCTGGAGCCTGGGAAACAAAAGTTCTGTACCAAACAACTTTCATGGGAATAATCTCCCTTTTATTTGTAAGATATATCTTTTGGGTACCTTAAATTTACTTCATATGACATGCAGTAAAGGCTACTCAATCCTATAGTTCCCATCCACAGTGAGCTGTCAAGACTGGGAGAAAATGACTAATGTATTCAGGTGCAGAGAGATCACTGGTGATTTTAGATGTTGTTATTTATTATTGTAGGCTCTTATTTCCCTTTATTAATGATGGATAATTATCCATTTTTCAAAAACTTTTACATGTAGAGTTAGAAATTCCCTTTCCAGCTTTTCAGCAGTCATTCAGGTGGTTTAATAATCCTGACAGTGGTGCCATCATGTTATTTGTATGGTAGTGTGTACTTTCCCAAGATTTACCAATTTGTGTAACTTCATTTAATCCCCACAAATCTCTACTGGGCAGACAGAACAGGTGGCATAATCCCTATTTAGACATTCAAAACACTGGAAACAGTGAGGTTAACTTTTTTGCCTGAGGTTACACATCTGGTTCCTAACATGAAAAGACGAGATCATTCCTTTCTCCTTCTGCAGGCTCCTTCGGAAGCAGTATTGAGATGTTGTGGTTCCTGGGGATCCTTATCAATACTGATGACTTTCTGATCTTGGTCTCTAGCCCTGATTCCACACCAAGCTCCGTACTCAGGGCCCTTGTTACCTGGCTTATCTACCTAGTGGGAGGTCTCACTGGCAAATGAGCTCAACATGTCCCCAACTAAATTTATTAACTCTCTAGCCCCTCCCAAACCTCCTAGTCAAGGGTTCCTTACTCTAGTGAATGTCACCATCAGACTCCTAGTTGCCTTATTTCTCTGTTGTGTCTGCCACTACCCAGGGGTGGGCCACAGTTCCTCATCTTCACCACAGCCCTCTAAGCAGTCTCCCCGTCACCATCCTGGACCCTCATACATCGACCTGCAGCATTCGGATTGGGCTTTCTAAAATGCAGATCTGATCAGTCTCTTCCCTAAGACCTTCAATGGCTTTTCTTTGTGTTAAAGATAAAATCTAAAATTCTTAACATAATATACATGGCTCATAGAGTCTGGTCTTCCATGTCCAACTTCTATCACCACTCTCTCTTTCTCAGTGAGTTCCCTATTTTAACTATATTAAGTACTTCCAGCATCTACAATGTGTCTTCCTCTTTTGCCTTCAGGCCTTTGTATAAGCTTCCCTCTTCCTACAGAGCTTGTTCCCTATAAGCCTTAGCCTAGGCATCATGCCCTCTGGGAAGCCTTCTCTGCTACAGTGCCCTCTGCTGTGAGGGCACATGAAAAGAGTACTTTTTCTTAGCCATTCCATTTTTGGCACATCTTGGTCCATGTTCCTCTCCAGTCTGTGTTTGTCAGGAGGGCAGGAGGCATGCCTATACTATTTGCACTGCATTCCTGTAGTGAATACAGTGGATGAACCAGCTAGGTGAACATGTCATTTTTGTTGAACAGGGAAACACCTGTTGCTAGATTTCCAGTGACAGTTCCCTGTCAATGCACTCAATATTGTATGGCTGGTCACATCTAGGTCCCTGTTTTCTAAGATGTCTACACTCTTGAAGGAAGTCAGTTTTTCTCTCCTCCCCACCCCCGGTATTATAGAGATATAGGAAGTCATTTATAGATGATCTACTTTACACCAATTAAATCTGGTGGCTTTTGGGGTGAACTTAATACATCTCAGTTATAAATATTTACTGAGTAATTTCTTTGTGCAGTGCACTGTGCTAAATATTTTTCATGAATTTTTTGCTTCCTTAAAAAGATTCTATAAGTTAGCCAAGTACCCTCATTATCCTCATTTTATAGAAGAAGAAAGAAAGATGAAATAATCTGCCCACTGTCACAGCAAATAAATAGAATTGAGTTTTGAATTCAGCACAAGTCATAGAGCTAAAACCATGTCAGCTAATGAAGAACAGTTAAAAGAGAAATGCCTGTATTTATTGTTGTGTCATAAAGGTGTTAACTCTAGGAATTTATGGATTGAACATAGGTTTTGAAGCCAGAGGCTGTAACTATGAAATGAAGGAAACCCAGTATTGTTTGTGGTGAGGATTAAATGAGATAATGTGCATAATATATAGAACATAGGGACTGACACATTCTAGGCTCCTGAAAAATTATAGCTGCTGGTGTTGGTGCTCTGAGTCTTCTACTAGCATACCTCATTGTACTTCAGAATGTGAAGGAGGGTTTGCTAAAGAGAAGGGTAGATGTTTAGGTGTAAATAAATTCTTAGAAGAACAATGGAGTGACTAAGAAAAAGTACCCTTCATTTATCTTACTGTGTGTCGTATGATGATTATTTCTGTAAGCCAATATAGAGACCTAGAAGGGTGACTATTTTCAATACTTTAAAAGTGCTGATTGTATATTGACTTGCCATAAAGCTATATAAGACTATCTCAAGATGTGAATCTTATTTGTTCTTGACTCCACTTATTTTATTTCATGACTTTGAGTTTTAAAAATAGCAAATTAATTATTACTTAGAAATGAATTTTGATAGATAAAATATTTGAAAACATAGCTGTAGTGGAGAAATAATTTTTTTGGAAGATCCTGATGAGGGAAAATTTTTGAACCACTGTTTTTTATCTCAAGGTAAAATATTTTGTTATTATTACATCTTTTTTTCTGTATATTTTAAGAATTTTGGTTTTTAATGATTCACCCTCAGTTTGTCAAACATTTGATTTCACAGTAAATGGACATGTTTTAGAATTGTTAATGATAATTTCTGTGAGGAGTCCTTTAGTAGCTTTTACTAAAATTACTAAAACCATGCTACACTGATGTTTTGTAGTTACAAAGTTCATGTGGAGCAATAAGCAGACTAAGAAAAAAAATGGAAACACGTAGTAGGTGGTATACATATAAAGTATGAAGTGGAAGTAATTTAAGTTGAAGTATTGTACAGTAATATACAATAGGGTGCTCTCACATACACCCTATTTAAAGCAAGAAGTTAGTATGTATTGATATGCCTACTTAGTAGTTACTGCTTGGGGGTGTTATCTCGTTGGCTTTCTCTCATTTGATCCTCACAATAGTCTAAATAGGTTCTATCATTTTTTGGATTAAAATCTTAATCACAATTATTCAGAGAGTGGGATTAAGGTCGTTTTCTTTGTTTTATGGTATTTTATTATTTACGAACTCTGAATATAATGATCTTGTTATTTGTCCCACAGGATGGGTTTCCAGATTTCCAGGATTCCGTGCAAACACTCTTCCAGCAGGCAAGAGCTAAGAGTGAAGAACTGGCAGCTCTTAGTTCACAGGTAACATAAACTGCCAGTTATTATTTCATGATAGTATCTGTGGGTTAAAAAATAAATGACTGCCTTACTTAGTTTCAGTTTTAAGTGTCTGAGGATGGAATTTATTTCTGGGTGTTTTTATGACATCATCTGATCCACAGCTGTATCAACAAGATAGCAGTAATGACTTGATTTGGTTTATGAACAGAATCTGATACAGTGCTATTTATTTACTCTTTGCAGATATGTAGGAACTGAGATAGATTGCCAAGTAAACTTAAGCAATTTGATATCCATAAACCCAGCCATTGTTGACTATGGCTATGTGCAATATCTCTGAGAAAAATAGTAGTAGTTCTCAATAAAATATTAACAGTCAACATTATAACCATCGTTAAATCATTACAATTCATATATATTGAAAACTTGTTATGTTGAGCTTGGTAACTTGGTTTTCGTCACAGTACTGCCAAGTTTTGTTTTTGCTTATTGAAAAATTTTCAACTAATTAGTAACAAGTTCAGATGAAATGAAGTTATGGTTAATTTTGATTTAGTTTACATGCATTCAGAAAAGTAGTATTAAGTGTCCTGTTGACTCTTATGAGTTAGATACTCCACCTATTGATTAGTTTTCTATTTATTTTCATTTTTTCCTTTAACTCAATGGTAAGAATATACCTATTGATTTTTAATTTTTCGAATCAGGACTTCTTGTAGGCAGTTTTATGTAGCAGATTTCATGTACTATTTTATGTAACATGGTAGTGATTTATGTCTGCTTTTGACTATTAACTCCGTGGCAAAATATTATAAATACATTGCTTTGAATATCACATATAAGTACCTTAGAGCAGTACACATCTAGAAATAAACTTTTATGTCAGCTAGCTAATTGTACATTTTAAAACATGTTTTTTTGTGATTGGCTGGGAAATATTGCAATTTCATGATGAAGCTTGGCACTGATGTTTTTCTGCATAATTTGCATTGTTTAATTTTAGTGGGAGGGTGTTTGTCTTATTCTTCTAGACACCCGTTTTACACCTTTTCTCCCCCAAACATACTGTCATCATATCAGAGTCTCTGTAGTGCCAAATTCTAAAATAAAAATGCCGAGATTTCACCCTATGTGTTAGAAGCAGTTTATAGCAGATGTTGCTGTTGCTCTTAGATTTCCTTTTTAAAAAATTCTTTAAAGGACTCGGTACCTTGGAAAACAAAACTAAGGTTATGTTGCTTTTGAGCTGAAATGAAATTCTTTTTATAGGCTTGAGATGAAACTTTTTTCTTTTGTACAAAATCCAGCATTTTATATATTAACATGATGACATAGACATCTATGCATATTTATGGAACGTGTATACCACATGAAGTGTGAACTAATTTTAATGAATACTAAATATATTTGCTGGAATCTGAAATTGGCATCATTAAATCATTAAAAAATCTAGAATGTTTTAGTTACTGATTTTATTTTTGCTTTACTTACTAGCAGCCTGAAAAGGTGATGGCAAAGCAGATGGAGTTCCTCTGCGCCCAAGCTGGCTATGAGAGACTGCAGCGTGCCGAGAGAAGACTGTCTGTGGGACTCTACCGGCAGAACTCCGAAGAGCACAGTCCTAATGGCTTGCCTGCTGATAACTCAGATGGACAAGGTACATTTCAAAGTGTCTGTGCCTTTAGAGCCACTGCTGTGTGCACTTCAAAGTGAAACTGGAAAACATGGCTGAGTTTTAAATCATGCAAGTTAAGATTATAAGTTCTTTATAAAGATTAATTTTTAAGTTGTCTCTCTAGAAGGGAAAGAATTCATTCTGGCAATTTTAATTATTGTATTTTCTAACCTTCATTATTTATAAACAATAGTTGCCTGTGTGATGGAGGTATTATTTTATGAAGCGTGAGTGATTAAGATTGGGAGATATAAACAGTACAAATCATTTTTTTCCCAAATAAGCAGATTCCATGGATAAACATGTTTATCCTTTTTAAAATGGCTAAAACTTCATGCTTTTTTAGACTTCAGAAACAGATTTGGGTGATTTATAACAAATTTGGTTGTTGAGAGAATATGGTAACTGCTTCTAAAGTATTATGACAGAATAACTCCTACCTTTCGAAAGTTATATGATTGATGAGTATTTTTAATATTCAGAAAATTATTTCATGTCCTCATGAAGAAAATCCCGAGTCATTGTTATTTACTACTCTTGGAACAGATTTTTCTTTAGCGTTTTCTGTGCTCCACGTATGCCCATGGGCACTGAAGAGGCAGCAGTGAGCCAGACAAGTCCTGCTCACTCGGAGCTTACGCTGTAGTGGAGGGAGATGTACAGTGTCTGAATATATCCTCTAGTTTCAAATAGTAATAAGTGTTTGAAGAAAAACAATAATTTTTAGTGCCTTCCTTTGATATATTATGTCTATATGTATATGAAAAACCACTGCTAGAGAGTGGTTACTATTGTAAAAAAAAAAAAAACAGAAAGAAAAGATTTCTTAGTAGGAATATCATCTTAATAAGCATTCTGCAAGCATGTCAGCAGATTGGAGTACTGGAAGAGAAGAAAGTTCTTCCTTTTTAAAATATGACAGAAACTTTTTTTAGGTGAGGTCTTATTTAACGTCTCTAATTATCCTGAGCAGTTAGGAAGCAAAGGCAATTATGAAAGATTTTATGACTCTAATTTATGACACCAGGATAATTCAGTTTATGACAGAATATGATTTGGTGTATAAATGTTTTTTTCCAACTATTATTTGAACTTTTCAGTGTCTGTTGACTTTCCTCACCCCTTTCCTAAGGAGTGTTCAGGCAGTTTTTGAAAACTTATTTTTAATAAAAAGCATGTTGTGTTTTTAATATTATTCATATTTTGGGTTTTTTTTTTCTTTTCATTAGGAGAAAGACCATTGAATCTCCGAATGCCTAGTTTACAGAACAGACAGCCCCATCATTTTGTGGTGGATGGGGAGCTGAGCAGACTTTACTCAAGTGAGACAAAGTCCCACTCATCAGGTGAGAATGTGGTGTGTGATTGGGTAAAAGCATCTTTAGATGCTATTCTCGTACTCCCACTGTTCCTCCCCCTCCCAGAAAATGTCATTACTAACAGTGTTACTATAGATTGAATATCTCTAATCAGAAAATCTGAAATTCAGAATGCTCTATAACCCAAAACTTTTTAAGCACTGAAATGATGCTCAAGGAAATGCCCACTGGAACATTTTGGATTCTGGATTTTCAGATTTGAGATGCCAATCCATTAAATACAGATAGTGCAGATAGTGCGAATATTCCAAAATTTAAAAAAATCCAAAGCATTTCTGATCCAAAGCATTTTGGTTGGATAAGGGATGCTCAACCATCAATTTTTCTCCCCTTGGAAATGGTAGATTGCCACAACACTAGCCAATCTTTTTTGAGAATTTAGTCTTCCAAAGAATGACAGGGAGAATTCATGAAGGTTGAGATTATTTTGATAAGCTATTGAACATGAATGGTAACTTTAACACAAAAGTTCAAACTGAATAGTAAATGGCTAGTTTGAATTATGTTACTGCCAGAAAGGGAGTCCATCCTTGAAATTGATAGACTCACCATTTGCTCTCACACTGAGAAAATCTTGTGTACCAAAATCTAAAATTTTCATGCAAATACATTTTGGGCATGATAATCACATTTCAGAAGTAAACTGAATTTTATAACAAGATAAGCAGCTTACTATTATAGTTAGGATATTTAACTATTTTTACCCAAAGAAAGTAAATTAGGGAAAGTTAAAAAGTATAAGAGATCAACTCCATTGAAAGAGTCTAGTATCATTCAGTCTTTCAGTTAAAGTAAATTGAAGGGAGTCACTTAATGTAAGTCACTGACTTTATAGATAAAGGAGCTGAGGCCAGATAAGATTATGGGTCTAAATTTGTATCATAAGTCAGTGGACAGAGTAGTCCTTATTTAGAAGTTTTTCTTTAAAGGAAAGATCTGTTCTTTAAAGTTTTTTTAATAAACAAAACCATTTTCTACCAATTTATATTCCTTTAAAGGTAATATTAAAAGAAATACTTCAGGCTCAGTGCCTGTGGCTCAAATGGCTAAGGCGCCAGCCACATACACCTAAGGTGGTGGATTCGAATCCAGCTGGGGTCTGCCAAAACAATGACGGCTGCAACCAAAACAAAACAGCAGGGCGTTGTGGTGGGTGCCTGTGGTCCCAGCTACTTGGGAGGCTAACGCAGTAGACGCGCTTGAGCCCAGGAGTTGGAGATTGCTGTGAGCTGTGATGCCATAGCACTCTACCCAGGGGGACAGCTTGAGGTTCTGTCTCCAAAAAAAAAAAAAAAAAAAAAGAAAGAAATACTTCAGTTACATTGATCATATGTGTCTCATCATGTATCTCTGTTACACGGTTTTAATTGCACTAAGGTTTTATCTCTGTTATATAGAAATAGATAGTTGAGCTAGGGTTTTGTGTAGAACGGAATAAAGGAGTGCCTTTTTTTTTAATTGTATAGAAATAATACAGGTTTCATATAGTACAAACCTCGGTCTAGACCTTAGCCCTGGTATTTGACTGGATTAACCCTAACTGAGTTACTTGATCCCCTGTTCCTCAGTTGTTTTATCCATAAAATAAAAATAATTTCTACCTTGTTAAGATAGTTACGAGTATTAAACAAGGCCATGAACATAAATTGTACATCTCACCAGGAATTCAATAAAAAGGTAGCTGCTATTTTTCTTATTCTTAGGCCAATTTTAAATGGCCTATTTAGAAAGGATAAATTCATACATGGAGCTACCTAGTTTCAGATGAGCTGTTAGTATTGGTTACCTTTCTATAATAGGATCATTGTTAGGTATGTATATGTGCACACAAATGTTGGCACTTACCGTAGAAAAAGTGCTGTATGCCTCGCTGCCTGCAGTCACCTTGGCGGTACTCCCTGTGGGAAGCTATGCACTGATACAAGTGCCTAGTCCACTTTTCAAAGCAGTTTTGGAACTCTTTTTATGGAATGGCCATCAGAACTGTCGTTATATGAGGCCTGAAATTAAATTCAGAAACTCATCCTAGAAAAAATGCTCCATACTTCATTGCTGAATATCCCTACGTCACCAGGTGGTCAAGGGGAGTACAATGAAGGTGACCGTAGTGATATGCAGCAGTGAGGTCACTAACACTTTCTCTAGGATGAGTTCAGGAACTTTGTTGCCCTTGTGTATTTCTCTGTATCAATACTTCATATAAAGGTCATGTTATGTTGTCATTCTGTAGTGTTTTATGTCTGGAGGGAGGGTTGCACAAACCCTGACCTGGTTTGAATGCCAGCTGGGAAAACGATGCCGAAAATGTGCAAAATGTGTGAGTTTAAAACAAGGTCTGAAAGTGCCTGGAGAGGGTGTACGTTAACTCAGGGTGAGTAGTAAGACAGAGAAAACCCAGCCCCTCTTTGGCCTCTTTAGAAGGCTTATATTGATTTCCAAGAACGGTGCATATGTCAAAGACAGGGTTGAAAGAATCCCAAGTTCCCAGGAAGATTGGACAGAGAGAGACTGGGTAAGCAGCAGAGGTTTGGTAAATTGGTATATTTAAATAAAGGGGGAGGAGGAAGCTAATTCTATTGAACCAGGTTTCTTAATCTAACTAGCTATTCAGAGTTTAATCCCTCTCATCTATTGACTCTCCAATGCATAGGCCTAGTCCAGCCTGTGCTGTGCCTCTGGGTTGTTTTCCGTGGTTTTGAAGAACCCCCGGGATTATCTGTCTGTAAGCACGCCCTGAATACCCCAGGTTTGAGGCGGGGCACCCTATCTACCTCAGTTTGTGTGGTTGAAAAACTATATACACGTAACTCCACGGAATGATTTCTTATGAAAATAGTCTTCGTGTATTTAATCCTGTTTCTCCAATCTTAATATGTCATTACTAGAAGAAATTTTTAAAATAGTTTCAGATTTAACCATTGAAGGTGTTTTTCTTATGTCTTCATTGATGGTATTTTAACCAACAATGATTATATGTGAGTGATCAGTATTACTATATAAACACACAAATATGTATGAGTCTGTGTGTGTATGTGTGTGTACACTTTTTTTTTTTAAGAGACAGGGTCTTGTTCTGTCATCCAGGGGCTGGCGTGTAGTGACAGAATCATAATTCATTGCAGCCTTGAACACCTGGGGGCTTCCCACCTTAGCCCCTGGAGTAGCTGTGTTTACAATACATGCCACCTCACCCAGCTAATTAATTTTTTTTTAGAGATGGTGGTCTCTCTATGTTATTCAGGCTGATCTCAAAATCCTGGCCTTAAGGGATCCTCCCACCTTGGCCTCTCAAGCAGCTACCACATCCAGCTAATATGAAAATTTTTTTTAGTGGTAGGGGTCTCACTGTTTCCCAGGCTGGACTCAGTCTGGAGTTATCCTCCTCCCTGAGCTGACAGAGCCCTCCTCCTGCCTGGGTCTCCGAGTTGCTGGGGTTACAGGCATGACACACCACACTTAACTCTTTTATTTATTTACCATGTTGGACCAAGCATTAAGTAAAAATTGATATGCTTTCTATGCCAAGTGTTTTATGTGCATTTCATTATTTTGCTCTCATGCCATAGTAAGTACTATGCCAGTTTATAGGTGAAGACACTAAGGCTCAGAGGTGTGTAACTTACCCAGTTATGTACACAGCTAGTATGGCAGAGGTGGACTTTAAATAAAAAATCTGAGTTATTACTCCTCACTCTATAAACAAAAATTGTACAATTGGAAGTAAAGAATCATGAATAATTGATACTATTTGCTGTGAAATTTGGTGGGTTTTATAACTTTGATTTTTGTAGTTCATTGATATAAAAAAAATTAACAGAATTTATGTTTCCATTTTTATGCAGAGAGCCTTGGGATTTTAAAAGACTACCCTCACTCAGCTTTTACCTTAGAAAAGAAAGTCATCAAAACAGAGCCTGAAGATTCAAGATAGCTGTGATTCTCTCACTGTTCTCTGGAAGTGGCATCAGATTTAAGGATAATACTCCATCATAGAAATAAGCCTTAATAACCAGTGTTGCCTCATTCAGCTCAAACAGATTTCATAGCCAAAGCATAAGGACTGATAGAGCAGTAGGTGGAAACCAGGAAGATAAAACAATGGGCACAAAATAAAACCAAGAGTGTTGCAATCTGTAACTGAAATATTGACCCATTAACATTCCTGTGTAAGTCCTTTATGTGGACAGTCTTACAAATTAATATTGTAAGCACTCATTATTTAAGAATGTACAATGTGTTTGTGTAATTTATAGAAGTAAAATCTAGATGTTGAGACCCGTTTGGTCCAATAGACATGAATACAATTTATTTTACTTGAAATTTTGTCTACTTTGTGTAGTTAGCATAAACATTTACGTCAGAATTTAGAATCTCTGCGATTATGTAAAAAGAAAGCTTAAGTGATGTAGTTATTGACAAGGTTGCAGTAACTATGGAAAAAAGGAGAGCAAATACTCAATTTAAACCAAGGAAAATATTGTGGATTTAATATTTGATAAAACTGCTTTTTGTCTAACAGGAAATGTGTAGCATTGATTCATGTAATATCTGCTTATCAGTGCACATTTACATAATAAATACTGGAGGAAAGTTAAAAAGATGAGCAATAGAGTAGACAATAGTTCTTAACTGATTGACTCAGATTGTGTTAATAGCTACTTAAGATGTTTCTAAAGATAGGAAGCTGTTTCATGGACAACTTTAAAAAAGTGGACCAATGTGTTAAGAGGTTTGACTTAAATATTGATATTTCAGAGTGTGTTAAGTAGATTAAAACAGTAAATTAACCCTACATGTGATAAAGATGGTACCTGTTAACAAAGACTGTAATAGATTAAGTACCGTTTTATAAAATCTCCAGCCATTCTTCTCTATATACGAGAGTCAGAGAGACTACATGCTTTCACTGGGGGATGTCTTGCCACCCACCCACCACACCTATGGGCAATCACTGCATCCACATCTGCAAGCATATTTCTGTGGAAGTTGAGTTGACACCCATCCTCAATTATTTATTTTAGAATGTCATTTTTGTACACCTTACAGATTGTGAATGCAGTTTTTTTTTAATTCATCTTGACAGTATGTTTTTAATTCCCCCTATTTAATTAATGGGCTGTGTGTATATGTATATGTGGGGGTGTGCTTGAATGTTAATAATACACTTGTGTACTTAAGAGAATTTCACATCCGACTCTACAGTGGTTAAAAAAAACCAATATCTGCCGATATACACTTTTTCTGTTGGTTTAAGAGAAGATAATTTGACAGCTTTATCTATATCCTACAGATTGATCTAAACCCAGGTGTTGCCAAGAAGAGTGTATTGACATGGAATATGTATTTTTTGTTTTCAGTTCAACTCTAGATCAAAACCGGGTTAACAAATATTAAGTCATAATCTGTTACACTAAAATTTGTCAGCCAAATGTTAGATGAAATGTCTGCATTGTAGTCTCAGATCACTGTCACATATATAATTGCTTTTCATTTTGGTTTGTAGAAGAGCTTTACAGTAGAAACACCAGTAAACAACTTTTGTACCATTAAAAGGCTTTTTTCCCTTCCTAAATGTTTTAATTGTACCATAGCGTTTTGCTCACTGAAGAAGCTTCTTATGGACTTTGCAACTTTGTTGCTAGCTTGAGGTTGATTATCGTGGTTGTATTGTTTACTGTGTGTAGAAATAGTATGAGTA
>CAUYQV010028069.1:0-10485 GCA_963574575.1 Galagoides demidoff | reverse complement strand
CTAAATCTTCCTCCTGAGTAGCATCTAGGCACAACGCACAGGTACTCATCACAACGCCTGGCTATTTTTAGAGATGGGGGTCTTGCTCTTGCTCAGGCTGGTCTCCAACTCATGAACTCAGATGATCCACTGCCTTGGGCCCCCCAGAGTGTGAGGATTACAGGTGTGAGCCACCACACCCTGCCATAAGATGTGTTGATATCATATAAGAGCAACCCTATGCTGTGATGATGGCATTTTGAATTGAGTAGCTGTAAAGAGCAGAAACCAGAGATTCATTAGTCTCAGCAGTGGCACTGGTAAAACATGTGGATTCTCCTTGCAGTAATCTTTACATGGCTGGGGTACTTTTTTTGCTATCAAAGAAACGGGGAGAACCCTGTGTTGGCATTATAAATTATAAATCACAACCTCCCAAAGGTAGTACACTGAGTCATGAAACTTAACGTTGAAGTTTAATAATTGCAGTAAAAAAATCAACCTTTTCATCTTTTATTTAAAACTTTTTTTTTTTGAGACAGAGTCTTATTATGTTACCCTTGGTAGAGTGCTGTGTCATCACAGCTCGCAGCAACTTTAAATTGTTGGGCTTAAGCAATTCTCTTGCCTCAGCCTCCCAAGTAGCTGGGACTACAGGAGCCCATCACAACATCTGGCTATTTTTTGTTGCGGTTGTCATTGTTGCATGTGGTTGGTACCCTAACCACTGAGTAACAGGTGCTGAGCCTATTTATAACTTTTTGAAAACTCTTTTATTGTAATTAGAGTGAATTTTTGTTTATACCAGGCTCACAATTGCAGAAAATCTCAGTGATAATGTTTATGGCTTTAATTTAGGTTAAAAAAAATTCTTTTTAAAAAGATGTCTGGGTATATGAAAAACATCAGTATGCCAAATAAAAAGGACATATTTTATTTTAGTAGTTTCACTCTACTTACTGCCAGTTCCACCCATGAAAAAAATGAATAAACTATTTAAAAAACAGGGCAGGCTCGGTGCCTGTGGCTCAAGTGGCTAAGGTGCCAGCCACATACACTTAAGGTGGTGGGTTTGAATCCCCAGCCTGGGCCCGCCAAACAACAACGATGGCTGCAACCAAAAAATGGCCGGGTGTTGTGGTGGGCGCCTGTAGTCCCAGCTACTTGGGAGGCTGAGGCAGGAGACTCGCTTGAGCCCAGGAGTTGGAGGTTGCTGTGAGCTGTGATGCCATGGCCCTCTACCCAGGGGGATAGCCTGAGGCTCTGTCTCAAAAAAAAAAAAAAAACAGGGCAAAATAAAATATGGTGTAGGGGAATGGAGGTAGGGAAAAGGGTGTGTCACATGAATAAGGGTTTGTTGCAGTTATAAAAGAGTTTATAAAAGGTGTGATGATAGGAAATACCATATCTAATCTCCACACCATGACCATTACACAGATGTAAATATTGTTATTCACCTAAGGTTTACCTCCAGCCAATGTATCCTTGAAAACTAAAGAGATAAATTTCACATTTTTTCCATTTTGTGAAAATAATTTCTGGTAGGAATGATCTACAAGATTCTCTTCTAAAAATGCATTGCTCTAAGTTTTAAAGAAATTAACTACTGGGCGGCACCTGTGGCTCAAAGAAGTAGGGCGCCAGCTTTATATTCCCGAGGTGGCAGGTTCAAACCCAGTCCTGGCCAAAAACAAACAAACAAACACACAAAAAAAGAAATTAACTACCCTGTTATTTTCTATACAATATGAGTTTTAATTGTTTAATGTTTTCTAAAAATTAAGATTAATCACACACACAAGATGATATACGGTCTTTCTTTGTGTTCTATTTATGTGGCATAATACATTAGTTAATTTCTGGATATTAAACCAACCTAGCATTCCTGGGGTAAGTCCCACGTGGTGGTGATATATGCTTTTTTAATGTGCTATTAGATTTGGTTTCCAAGTATTTTGTTGAGTGTTTTTTTTTTTTCCATCTGACTTTTATTTTGTTTATTTATTTGTCTGTCTGTCTATCTAACTATCTATCTATCTTTGAGGCAGAGTCTCACTCTGTTACCCAGGCTAGAGTGCCATGGCATCAGCCTAGCTCATGCAACTTCAAACTCCTAGGTTCAAGCAATCTTCCTGCGTACCCTCCTGAGTAGCTGGGACTACAGGCTACTGTAGCCTCCACAATGCCTGCCTAACTTCTATTTTTAGTAGAGATGGTGGTCTTATTTTGCTTGTTTTGTCTTAAACACCTGAGCTCAAACAATCCTCCTGCCTCAGCCTCCCAGATGGCTAGGATTATAGGAGTGAGCCACTGCTCCCAGCCCGCATCTTTATTCTTAAAGGATATTGTTTTTTAGTTTTCTTTTCTTGTGATATCTTATTCTGGTTTTGGTATCAAGATGATACAGCCCTCACTGACTGAATTTGGAAGCATTCCCTCTTCTTCCATTTTCTGGAAGAGTTTTTGAAGAATTGGCATTATATCTTCTTTAAACATTTAGTAGAAGGTGCCACTGAAGCCATCTGGTCATGTATGAGCTTTTCTTGGTGTGTTTTTTGATTACTGAATCGACCTCCTTAAGTCGTGCATGTGTTCAGATTTTCTGTTTCTTCTTGAGTCATTTTGGTAGTTTGTATCTTTCTGGGAATTTTTCCATTTCATTTAGGTTCTATTATTTATTGGAACGCAATTGTTCATGATGTTTCCTTACAATCCATTTTTATTCCTCAAGAGTTGGTGTTTTATTCTTTCATTCCCAATTTTAGTAATTTTATCTTTTCTTTGTTTTCTTGGTCATTCTAAACTAAAAGTTTGTCCATTTGTTGATCTTGTCAAAGAACTAACTTGATTTAAAAAACTCTTTATTGTGTTTATATCTGTCATAATCTTTTTTTTTTACATATACATGTGTTTATTAGGTTTCCACTTTTGCCTTCACAGAATTAAAAGGGCTAAATTTAATGACAATAAGAATATTTAACATAAGGATTGAGAACAAAAACCTCATAAAGAATGAATGAGGATAAATGAATTCAGAAAAGAAATCAGACCATTGCTGCAATGAAATATTAAGCAATAATAATAATAATAATAATGCAAAGAAAGTAACATTCACATTGGCAGATAGGAGTATGTCTATTATAGAATACTTTGATCAGTTAACTTCTTCTTCTTATTTTGTTTTTTCCAAAGTCTCAAAAAATAGACAACTAATATTTATAAATAAAAGTAAAAGATAATTTCAAAAAAACAGATATGACAAATCTTATAGACAATAGAAAAAGAAATACTTCAAAATCATTGTACTTAATCTGGATACACCTGATATTAAAATTAGAGAAAATATATTATTCTAAAGGGGAAATTACAAACATATTTCACTTATAAATGAGGATATGATATGATAAATCAACATATTAACATGTTAAATTAAAAATTAATATTTAAGTAATATACTTTGGTCAAAATTAAATCCAATTTATGTGAGAATTAGTCACTATTTTCTTTCTTTCTTTTTTTTTTTCCTTGCCCACAACCCCTCCCTCCTTCTCTGTCTGGTCTCCCCTTCCCCCATACCCCACCGTATCATTAATTGTCTTCATTTCTCCATTCTTGTGATGCTTCACTAAGAATAATGTGTTTCCATCCATCCAGGTTATTACAAATGCTGTAAAATCTCCATTATTTTTGATGGCTGAATAATATTCCATGGTATACATATACCATAGCTTACCAATCCATTCCTGGGTTGAAGGACATTTAGGCTGTTTCCACATTTTAGTGATTGTACACTAGGCTGCGATAAACAGCCTAGTACAAGTGTCTTTATAATAAAAGGTTTTTTTCCTTCTGGATGGATGCCTAGTAATGGGATTGCAATAATAGGATTGCAGTAATAGGATTTTTTCCCCTTTTTCTTGCTTTGGGCTTAAACCATTCTTCTTTTCTTAGTTTTTTAAGGTGAAAGATTTGGTTGTTGATCTGAGATTTTTTTTTTTTTTAATGCTGGAATTTACAGCTATAAATTCTTTCCTGCTTTCACTACATCCCATAAGTTTTGATATATTGTATTGTCATTTCAATTTATCTCAAAGTTTTATCTAATGTCCCCTGTGATTGCTTTGTTGGCTTATTGGTTATTAGAAGTGTTTTGTTTAATCTACACATATTTTTTAATCTCTTCAATTTCCTTCTATTATTCATTTCTAATTTCATTTCACTTTTGTTGGAGAATATGTTTTGTATACTCTCATTATTTTTAATCTTATTAAAGCTTGTTTTGTAACATGATATATTGTCTACCCTGAAGAATGTTCCATGTGTGAAAGTGATTTCAGGAATAAACATTTTAAAAAGTTGCCAGTTTTAATTTTGTTTTCTTTTCTTCCTTCCTTCCTTCCTTCCTTTCTTTCGTTTTTTGAGATAGAGTCTTACTTTGTTGCCCTTGTAGAGAGCGATGGCATCATAGCTCATAGCAACCTCCAACTTTTGGGCTTCAGTGATCCTATAGGCACCTACCACTATACCTGGCTGTTTTAGAAACAGGGTCTTGCTCTTGCTCAGGCTGGTCTAGAACTCCGGAACTCTAGTGATTCACCCGTCTCAGACTCCTAGAGTGCTAGGATTATAGGTGTGAGCCACCATGTCCTGCGTGCAGTTTTAATTTTAAATCTGGTAAATATTTATAGATATAATCCATACACACAAGTGCTCTTTGGGGTCTTTACAACTTTTAAAAGTGTGAACAGATCCTAAGAACAAAATGTGCTATAAGCACTAAACCAAAGGGATGAACTCTGAATAGAAATTTGACTCAGATGATGAAAGATGATGGTTGCTTTGTCAATGAGTATGGACTTTCTTCTGTAATCGATGGAAATTAGTGGAGGTTTTTAGAAGGAAAGTATAATTATATCTATGTCCCCAGGGCATAGAGCAATGCCTTGTACTTACTGAGTAGCTCAACAAATATTTGTTGGATGAGAAATATGGATTGAAGAATTGAGAGACTAGAGATAGCAAAATGAATTTGTTTTCAGAATCTTAGGCAAGAGGTGCTTAGATGGATGAAGGCGATTCTAGAAATTATATTTCAATTTCCTAATTTTAATTTCTGCTTTAATCATTAAATCAAACATGAAATATTCCCTGGATATGTGGGATTTTAATATCCAGTGTCTCATGAATGGTTTAAAGTGACTTCTTGAATATGTATAATCAATCCTTTGCCAATCCTGTTTTTCAGATAAGTTTATAGTTTGAATAAAAAAAAAGGCAGTATATAAACTGAGCGCAAAGCAGTTTCAAAGGATTCACCACGGTGATAATCATAGTCTCTCTTCTTAAAGTAGGGAATCCTGCTTGGAATTTCCATGTGCTTTGAAACATGTTAATTTAAATCTATGTAATTTTGTGTATATTGTGAGAGTATTTTGAAGTATATCAATCAGGATTCCAACAGAACACAGCTGGCACACTCAAAATAGGACAAATTAGGGAGGTTTTATTTATGTAAAAAGTATTTACAGAGGTAAACAAAGAGAGAAACCACGGGGATGGAAAATATGGAGAAAGCAAGAAAAGAAGTGTGCATGGGATACGTAGAGGGCACAGGTGGAGAGTCTAACTTGGAGGTAGGATGTACCCTTCCTCTGACCCTACAGGAAAGTGTTAAAACACACACACACACAACGTAGGGTCCAGTGTAGTGGCTCACGTCTGTAATCCTAGCACTCTGGGAGGCCAAGGCAGGTGGGTTGCTTGAGCTCGGGAGTTTGAGACCAGCCTGAGCAAGAGTGAGACCTTGTCTCAAAAAAAAAAAAAAATTAGCAGGGGTTGTGGTGGGAACCTGTAGGGCCAGCTACTTGGGAGGCTGAGGCAAGAGGGTCACTTGAGCCCAGGAGTTGGAGGTTGCTGTGAGAACCGATGCCAGAGCACTCTACTGAGGGTAACAAAGCAAGACTCTGTCTCAAAAAACAAAAGCAAAACAAAAGAAAAGATGTAAAAATGGATATATTGGAACTAAAGAGTGTTGGGGAAGTGTGTGCTGCTTCTCTGGACCCGGGCTAGAGCTCTTTCCCTTGATTCTTACTGTTTGTTTGCACAAGACGTGTCAACTGCTGATGGGGAGAATTTATTCTGGGAGGCGCCTGTGGCTCAAAGGAGTAGGGCGCTGGCCCCATATACTGGAGGTGGTGGGTTCAAACCCAGCCCCCGGCAAAAAAAAAAAAAAAAAAAAGAAAGAATTTATTCTTATTCTGTAGCCAAGAGGAAGTAATCATGTTTAGCACTGTAGAGCTATAATGTGCCAGGTCTACATTTCCCTATGCCCCCAGCATCACGACAGTACATAGCGCAATGTCCAGGATTGCTCAAGTACCCTGTCCCCATTAGCAGAGATACCATCATTAGTTGCACTGGATAGATAAGAGTGTAGTACTGTTGTACTGAAAAGGACACAGAACTACTTACTTACCCCATAACTTTTAAGAGCTTTATTGACCTATGTGCAATGTATTTACTATGTAGAATTTGATAGGTTTTGACATATATACAACCGTGGAACCGCCACGGCAGTCAAGGTGGTAAACATACCTTCCTGCCCCTTTCCTCTCCCAAGGCAACCACTGGTTGGTGGGTTATCACTCTAGATGGACTTGCATTTATGTTAGGTAAATGGAATTATATATCATCAACTCCTTCTTTTCATCTGACTTATACTCAACAAATTATTTTTAGATTCTTCTGTGTAAAACATTAAAATACTAGTTGGGCTGACATCGAACCCTTCCACTTAATTTTGATAAACATTCTCTTGCATTTCTTTCTGGTGTTAAACATACTTTTTAAAAAATCAAAGTATTTATTCAAGAGTCTCTGTCCGTTTCTCTGAGTCAGCCGTGTTTTCCCTTCATTGAGGTCAGTAAGGCCTTCGTAGCAAACTCCATTCTTTTCTCTCTGGCTTTACCTTTTCCCTTCAGTCTTAGGCACGAGGTGTCTACCTGGGCTCTGTTATTTTCATCCTCTTTTTGTCTCATTGCTAATTTACTCCATCACCTATCTCCTCTTCTGTGCTTTCAACCTCTTTCCACACTTTATCTCATTTTCCTATGCCTGTTAGTCCTTCTGATCCTAAAATAAAAATACCAGCAACCACCAGAACACCCACTACAATGAACAAGAGGATGTTCTGCTGTCTGTAATCTCTTCTGTTGCCTGCTGCCTTATCTCTGTTTTTCTTGATCAGTCCGTCGTCTTCCTTAAAGTATAGTCTACAAGGCAGACGACAGTAGAGCCCAGTATGAAATGGAAATGTGTCTGCTTTTAAAAAAATTATTAAGAATTTCAAGATGGTTCCTAGTACTCTTGAGAGGCTGAGGCCAGTGGATTGCCTGAACTCAGCCTGAGCAAGAGTGAGACTCTACTAAAAAAAAAAGAAAAAGAAAAAGAAAAACTAGCTGGGCATTGTGCTGGGCACTGGTAGTCCTAGTGACTTGGGAGGCCGAGGTAAGAGGATTGCTTGAACCTGGGAGTTTGTGGTTGCTGTGAGCTATGATGCCTCGGCACAATGGCCTAGGCAGCAGAGTAAGACTGTCTAAAAAGAAAAAGAATTTCAAGATGGAGGATTCAGAGTGTTGAACTAAGCATGGGGCCTGGGGCCCCATGTGACTGCGTGGGCCGCACAGCACAAAGCTGGCTTGGAGACTACACTCTTCTTTCTACTTACTGAACTCACATTCACCTTTCAACCCGCTGCAACATACTTTTACCTCCACCTTAATCCTGTGAAAGTTCTCCATGAAGCTAAAATCATTAAACATTTTTCAATTCTTATTTTTACCTTTTTGCATTAACCAATTTTTTTCTATATATTTTTATCTCTCTTCCATATACGCAGTTGCTTAAAAATTGTTTGTTGAATCAATGAATAACCCTTCTTTGACTTTTACTCAGTGGATTCTTGAGGTCCTGACTGTCTCCTCACTTTGCTCCCTACTTCCATCCTACTTTGTCCCTCCAGGTTTATATGTAAGTTTATGACTTCAAAATCTATATGTGTGTCAACTGGTGACTTCAAAGTCTGTTTGTCTAGCTCCTGCCCTAAGTGTAGATATGTCTGTCTACCTGTTTATCATCTATCTATCTGTCTCTCACCTGCTGCCTCTAAAATGTCTTTGCCTCAATGTCCAATTGATGCCTCAAACTCACCATGTTCAAAATCAAATTCGTTACAGTCTCCTGTTGACACTCCCTCTTGTGGTTCTTCTTTGTTATGGTGCCTCTAGGCACAAAAGCCATTGAGGGAGAGATTGTGTTTTGTAACTAACGTAAGGAACTCAGGAGAGATTAAGTTTGAAATAGGAACTCAAAGGTGAGTAAGTTTGGAAATGATAAAAATGAGATGGAAGTTGCAGAAAAGATGAAATGTTAGTTGTTTTTTTTCCTTCTGGACAAAAAAGATTGATGGGTTAGGGTAACCACATCCTAATATCATCCTCAGTGATTCCCACCTGTTGATATTTACATCCTCAGGTAGTTTGCTCTCCACCCGGAATGGGGCTGACTTACGGAATCTACAGGATTGTACTGAAATAATTAAGTTTGACTTTTGAGGCTCCATCCTAAATGAGGCTGTGGCTTCCCTCCTGTTCTCTTGGATTACTGGCTCTGATGTGAGCTGCCATGATGGGGAACACTAAAATAGCTCTATGGGTGAGAGGTCCATGTATTGAAAAACGATATTCCAGACAATAGCCCATATGAGTGGCCCAGCTTAAGGGCAGATCATCTATTGCAGGCAAGCCTTCAAATGCCTTTACTCTGGACTATGTCTTGAAGATAACTTCCTGAGAGATTCCAAGACAGAACCACCCAGCCTAGACACCCCCAAATCTCTGATCTACATGATCTGTGAAATAATGAATGTTTTTGTCCTAAGCATAAGGTGGCTTTTTTTCTCTGTTCTTTCTTTGAGACAGAGTCTCACTCTGTTGCTCTGGGTAGAGTGCTATAGTGTCACAGCTCACAGCAACCTCAAACTCTTGGGCTCAAGCCATCCTCTTGCTTTAGTCTCCTCAGTAGCTGGGACTATAGGTGCCTGCCATAATGCCCAGCTAGTTTTTCTATTTTTTTTTTTTTTTGAGACAGACCCTCAAGCTGCTGTCCTGGGTAGAGTGCTGTGGCATCACAGCTCACAGCAACCTCCAACTCCTGGGCTCAAGTGCTTCTCCTGCCTCCTCCTCCCAAGTAGCTGGGACTACAGACACCTGCCACAACGTCTGGCTATTTTTTGTTACAGCCATCATTACTGTCAGGCTGGATTAGAACCTGCCTGCTCAGGTGTATGTGGCTGGCACCGCCACAGGCGCTAAGCCTAGTTTTTCTATTTTTAGTAGAAAAGCATTAGGTTTTGGATAATTTGTTATGTACCAGTAGATAACTAAAGCAGAGGACTTTTGTGGTATACACTTTTATATGTATTGAACTTTAAAATCATATATCTATATAAATAAACACCATAAAAGCAATCACAGCGGGGACTCTAAGAATGAAATCCCTGCCTACATTTCTGAATGATTTCCCATTACATCCTTATCTGGAGTGAAATGAGAACCCATTGCACTTACCTTCCAAGTTTGTGTGAGCTGGCTCCTGCCTCTTCTGTTTCTCCCCCAGGGGACATTAATACTGGTTCCCCTTGACTTCCATAAAGGTTCTGACATTTCTGAATTCCAGGATTGTCAAAGATTAGGTTCTTGAAGTGAAACTGCAGTTGCCTACCCTGAAGCAGCCCTTTACCAAACGCAGAATGCCCTGTCTGTGTCTAGCGCAGTGGATGGACACACACACACACACACACACACACATAGACAGCTTCACAGAGATAAAGGTAAAGGTACATATTTAAAGTGTGCACTTTGACAGATTGAAAATAAATGTTGAAATCATCACTATACTCAAAGTAATGAACATTATTTTCTACACTTAAAAGCTTCCTCCAACCCCAGTCCTTCTGAGTTTGTGAAGTTAAAAAAAAATAAAAGTTTCCTGTGAGCTCTTGTAATCTCTCCCTGCATCTAACCTTATCCTTTTGACCCCTAGACTACTTATCTAGACAGATTATAGAGCATTTCCATCATTCAGAAAAGTTTGATTGGAAAGTGCTTGTGTGATTCTTGTGAAGAATGCCCCATTTTGTTAACAGACTAGTTATAGTTAATATAACAGTTGTTCACAAAGTCCGTGAGCCCTGGAACCTCATGAGAGTCTCAAGCTGTCACCCTGGATAGAGCACTGTGGTGTCACAGCTCATAGCAACCTCCAACTCTTGGGCTCAAGTGATCCCCTTGCCTCAGTTTTTCTATTTTTAGTAGAGATGAGGTCTCGCTCTTGCTCAGGCTGGTCTTGAACTCCTGAGCTCAAGCAATCAACCCACCTTGGCCACCTAGAGTACTAAGATGACAGGTGTGAGCCAACATGCTGGCCTAATTATGGAGGGACTTACTT